>JAECUM010038842.1:0-29536 GCA_016617855.1 Megalonaias nervosa | reverse complement strand
TAATGTTCAGCTCTTTCATTGCCCTTGATGCAAATGTGACTAAACAATCAACTATACTAAATATTTTTCCAGATTACATGAGCAAGCTATGTTTCTGTAATATCTGGAATTTAGCATTTTGTCATATTTAATATTTTGCCAGGTTATTAGCGTGGAAAGGGATGACGAACCATCTTTTAGAGACATTTAAATGTACTTCAAAACTTTGGGTATGCCAGTAATTTCTGTATTAAGAAATTGAGGCTTACTGATGTAAGAGGCTCGTGTAGGTGTTACAGGATGTTTCCATGGTGGCTGCAGCCTTGTCTTCATCCATTGAACAGTCTATATACGGGGACGTATGGTTACGACAGGAGGCTATTATTTCATTGAAATTCCTCTGGAAGTAGGGTATAGATTTTGGGATCTGCATGATCTGTGCAAACAATTTTATCAAGTAAATATCTATTTGTTTTAGGCAGTCGACTGTAAAATAAGTGAAAACAGATTGATCAGATTACAGTTTTATGACATGTTCATTATTGATGATGGACATATTGGTATTTTAAACATCTTGTGTAAGAACACTATATTCGCGACTTCGAAAAGAGATTTAAGGTCTTCAGAGTCAATAGAGTTAATAATGAATTTTTGTTGCGCGAAATATTTTCTTTTGTATCTGGCAAAAACATCAGCAATCATAAGCGCGGGCTTGAAAATCTGCTTCATTGCTTTTATTTGGATCTATACTAGACACATTCTGTCGTCTACTTCTGAGAGTTGTACTCCGTTAAGGCAGACACTCTGCGCCCTTACAGTAGTAGGGGAAAATGGAACTTCTAGATTTAATGTCCTTTCCCCCTCTCTCCTGCCCCTCCTTTCAGAACATATTTGTAACCAACCAGTATCTTAACTTGAAACAGGTTAGAAAATATATTTGTCAGGAGAAGACCCCCTCTCCCACTCCAAAACGATCTATTTGTATTAATGGGTCTTCTAGATTTTAGACCCCTTCCCCTCCAAAACATATTTGTCAGAGAAAAACCCCCTCCCCTATTTCAGATATTTTATAACAGACTATCTTTCGAACAATACATGTTCTCTGCCTGTGCCGATCGATTACTGTAACCTAGACAGAGACTGCAGTGTTGCGATCGATAAATGTACATCATGTAACTGGATAATGCAATAAGTGGGATTGTGTTATTCTACTCTCTTATTTGTCAGTGTTTGATTTTGCAAAGGGATACATATGTCTGAACTTAACTAGAAAAAACTGGACATTTCCAGAAAAATCACGTGATTTAGCGCTTGGGTATTATAACTGCGCAATAAAATTTAGCGTGGACTATATAAAGGCGACCAAATGTTCATTTGTGTTCAGCCCGCAGAGATGTGTTTTGCTGGAAGAATGAAAGGCAGGTGAGATTTTTTTACTTAGTAGTATTACACTCCAAGGCAAATGGGTCTGGCTCAAGATTGTCGTATTATTTTCTTTGATTATATATCAAGGAGTTTAGAGAAAATTTTCATTCGCCGTATTTTTTGTCATAAATATTTTCATACCTGCTAACCCTCATCGGTAAAATATCTGTTAGCATACTGTTAATAATACAAAACTCGCGTATTAAATCGTCCATATCATATTTTACGCCTCTCAAATAAGATCGTATTTGATCAAGTAATTTTTTGTAAGTAATACTAACCATCTTACAAGCATTTTTATTTTCGTTTCAAGCCTGGGTTCAATCTTCTTACATGCTGTTGAAAGAGATACACCGACAGCAGACATAATTAATAAAAAAGGATTTAATGATACCCCACTTGATATTATGCCAGAGGTGGTCATTAGCAGTGGCAAATATGATATTACTCGAAGTATCCTAATGTAATACCTGTAACATTGTTTCACACACCAAATGTTTTTTATGATAAAATTTATAATATTGCATTAGTGCGTCGACATCTTGTTTTGGAATATTTTTTAAATATGATTGAAATCGACAATCTGTTTTTTCATTATACAATATTTTATACAAAAACAAAGGTTCTCATGGCAACAATTGAATCGAGAAATTCACGAGATTTATTAATGTCAGCTATAAAATCTCTGTATTTATCATACACATCAGACGAAGTATCATCATATCGTTTATCTGTTAGTACCTCATTTTTCTTTAACCAATCATATGAATCAAACGTGTCTGATACTTCACGTTCATACAAATTTGTTTCATTCACCAAATTACTGTAATCGCTTTCTGTTTCAGTAATATACCCTAATACTAAACTCAACTGATCTAACGTGAAATTTTTGAGAACAAGATATTGTCTGATAATTGCATATGCGACTACGAAATTTGCTAGCATTAATTTTTGGAGCGCTTTTTTTCTTAATAATCCCACTCCTGAAAGTGAAACGGGAGTATGTATTAAAAGAAAGACTATTAGATTCGATAACATTACGTATGGTTCTGTGAATATTTTCTCAATTTCATTGTAATAATTTCGTAATGACAATTGTCTAGAGCGCTGGATTGACGGAAATGGAATATTGTCTGCTTCACCTATGTCGTAATAAGAATCAGGCTCTTCTTCCAACTTTGTTCGATGGACTTCGTCAAAAAACTTTTCTCGCTCATTATCCTTAAGATAATTAATTTCATTATCAAAATCTTTGATTATTTTTAGAGACCTGTCAACAATAATCGGATCAAATTCTGGATCTTTTTTACGTATCATTGGTAAAATTGCGTTTGCGTACACTTTAATAATTAACTTAGTATCCACCGTCATAGTAACGATTTTAATTAGGATTTCTTTGTCGTGGCAGTACATGTTGAGATACCTAAAAATGTTTCGTTTTAAAAAACTATTATATAACTTCCTGTTGCTTTTTATTCCTATTCTCCTAGATTCGGATTGTTTGTCGATACGATCATGGTTATCGTTCATTTGTTTTTCCACCTGCGCTACTCGTGCTTGTAATAAACTTGATCGCATTATCAAATCTAAATTTTAAAAATCAAACTCGAGCAATATTTTTTTAAACAGGATTGCAACTTGTTTTTGTTCTTCTATACAATCATCAGGATGACAGTATCTGCTTATAATATCAAAGATTTCTATTGCTTTTTTTAGTTGTGGTCCTCGCATATGCATAACAAGAATAAAATGTTTTTCTTCTTCTGACAATGGAGGGTTTATCGTTGGAATTGGGAAATTTTTTCTGGCATTTATTACACGTGCTGCTAGTGATGCGTACTCAACATTTTTACTGGGGTAAAAAATATTATCATAAAATTCTCCAGCAACAGTTATAATTGGTGGTTCTGACATTATTTTATAGCAACAGATTAAATTTGATCACGACGATCATACCTGATCATCGAGTGTGTATATTTGAAATGCTGTCAGTCCTGGAAACGGATGCTCAGCAGCGGCAACATAGCATAGAAAATACAAGTACTTGCTAACAGTTTTTTCTGTCGGGATTGTAAAATATTGTGTTGTTGAGATATACGTATTATTTGTGCTATACAGTGTTGCCCAATTAATATCATAATTTGATCCTTCAAACCTCCAATTATAAATTCGACCAACGCTAGGGTTTAATCGATCACGCAAATGAAATTGCCAAATAGCAACTGCAGTGGGACATTTAATTTTAATCCAAAAAATTTCAACTTCTCCGTTTGTCGTCCACTAGTGTCTATCAGAGAAAGCGTAATGAGGATAATTTTCAGGATAATGCGATGATGCGCTTACCACAAACCCATCTCGATTGTCAGTTGCCTTGAAAAGTGTTGGAATATATCCAACATTGTTTTTAGTTCGTTTTATACCACTAGACAGACTGTCAACATACGCTTTTTTTGTTATATTATAAGGATTAACTGGAACATATGTCGTAGTTATTTTGTTCTTTCTCATATTTATATTGCCTGACATTGCTCCGGCTGACTGTTTTAAATACGAGGTAAGTTCTTCTTTTAACAGACCATAGCGTATAGCATCAGTATCATTAGCTGGTAGCGAGGATGTCGGTAATCCAGTTATTTTTGAATTTGACATAGGTTACCTGTCATTGTTTCACCGGCTTTGTTAAGTTTACTGTCGTCAACTGATTTTAGCTGCGCATAACTTACCGCTTGCGTTATCTCCTGGTGGATATGAAGTTTCCAACCCAATAATATTTTTACCTAACATATTAATATTACCTGTTAGTGTCCCACCAATTTTATCAAGTTTGTTATTATCCACATACTTTAACTGTAAATAACTTACCGCTTGGGTTTGATTAAAGTTTGCTGGTGGGTATCCAGCCTCCAATTTTTTTTTTCCTGACATATCTAAGTGACCGCTTAAAGTTCCGCCGGCCTTGTCTAACTTGCTGTTGTCAAGTGATTTTAGTTGTGCATAACTTACAGCTTGTGTAAGGTCAACCCTTGGTGGTGGATACGCCGTTTCTAAACCAAGCACTCGCTGATTTGACATAGACAGGTTTCCTGTCATCGTATCACCAATTTTTTTCAGGTAACCAGATAAATCAATATTGCCGTTTGTAGTTATAATCTGCGGCGAATCTCCTAATGTTGTTCCAAATTTTTTGTAATAGCTCATTATTTATTATTATCTAACAATTTTATAACATGTCGATATTAAATTTTGATATAGACAGACATCTGACACATGTACACAACAACGAACTTCCAGATTGTCATTATCTTATTGTTAGCCTCACAGTATCAGGAAAAACAAATTTGCTTATGAACTTGCTCTTGGGAGATAATTTTAACTACGATCGAGTTTATATTTATACAATTAATCCACAACAGGACAAATATGAACTACTTAGCGAATATAATAACAAACTTCGTGATGATCTTGAGGCTGGTGAAGATTTCTTTATTATCAAGCAACCAGAAGAACTTATCCCAGCTAGTGAAATTGACTCAGACGAGCACAAAATAGTTGTATTTGATGATATTCCGCTAAACAATACGGAGATGAATAAAATAAGATCATATTTTTCACTGTCGCGTAATAAAAAATGTAATTCTTTTTATTTAGCCAAAGGTTTTTATAACGTTGACAGATTTATTCGGCGAAATACTGGTTGTTTTATATTATTTCCAGGACTGGACAACGTGGACGTCAGGAATATTGCAAACGAGCAATACGGCGACGTAACAAAAGATACATTTATCGAATTGTATCACAAGGCAACGGCAGATAAGTATAACCTTTTCTTGTTCGATAAGCTTACACCTGATCCGAAAAAAAAATGCTTTGCTGTTGTATTAAAAATTATCTACATTAGTTTGATATAAAATGGATAAACGAGCAAAGTACAGAATACACATAGAAGATTTAAAAAAAAAACTTGCTCAATCTCAAGCAGAATCTAAGCAGCGAGTACAGTATGCCCGACATGGGCAAGTAGCTGCCGCAAAAGCAGCAACTACATCTCTCAAACCAGTTACTGATGCGCTATTTGGAAAACAACCTGAAACTAGGCCATTATCAGCTGAAGAAGTTAAACAACTACAGGAAAAAGGTTTAGTCTAACTTGTTAAAGAACAACAAGAAGCTGCTGCTGAGAAAATTATTAAAAGATCTGATGAACAAAAGGTAAGGTTAGCTAGAGACCTTGTAAACCATATTGTTGATCCTGCTGCTAGACAAGCTGAACTAAAACGGCTGTTGAATAATTCACTTGCACTTGAGCAAAGATTAGCAGAAGTAACACTAGCTGAGCCGATTGAAAGAAAAACAGAAGGTGAGATGATGCGCAAAGAAGAAGAATCTTATAGAAAAGCATGGGAAAAAAACATTTTGAGGATGCTTTAAAAAATATAAAGTCAAATAAAAGATTCTGAGTATGATTTTTTTAACAGAAGTTATGATTTTAAAAGTGTAAGAGTATATGATGTTAAAAAACAGTTTAAAATGTCGAGGAAAATATTAAAAAATTAACGGAAATAGCAGAAGAAAGTAAGGAACATCTCGACGATTTTAACTGGAAAACGAAAACTACGGAAAAAGTATTATGTTATACCGGCGCTGGATTATCGCAGATCTTTATATCAAAGCTATCCGTAATATAAAAAATGGTAAATACAATCATCACTCTAATAGTTTGAGTACTGAGGCAAAAGAACTAGACCTCATACGTATGAAAGCTGATAAGGTTGTCCCAGACGACATAAACGATCCTATTGCTAGACAAACTGAATTAAGTCGGTTGGTTGATAATCAAGATGAACTTATTAGAAGAGAATCAGATCCAGATGTGATAAGAATGCAGGCTGAAAAAAAGAACAAGAAAGACTACTGTTTTTATCAAATAAAAAAGAATTAGAAAAAACAAATAACAGAAACAATATATGAAACAGAATATTATGGATTTATGACAGATAATAACATTAAAGATATTGATAATATTGATCAATGGACACAGAATGAATACGATAATCTCATTGAAAAATTAAATAATACTAGAAAAGATGGCTCAGAAACTTACAAAAAATTTGATGAAGCAACCACAGAAGAAGATGTTCAAAAATTTTCTGAAGAAGCTAGAGATGGAGTTATTGCCAGTGTTTTTAGAGCTGCTGCAATTGATTTTCGAAGAAACAAACTTGGTAAGTCAGGAAAGAAATTTAAAGCTGTATTTGATGGTCATGATAAACATCGTCTTAAAAAATAACAGAAACCGAAGTTACAGGCTCTGGGGTAAAAATATTTACATCAATATCTGAGATGATTGGTAGATTAATGTTATTAATATCGTCAAAAGAAGCCGGAAATGTTGATGTTGAAGTTGACAATGAAATTATTGACATACTTGATCATTTGAGATCAGAACATTTATTAACATCTGACGAATACGAAATTTTACATAACGATCTTATATAAATGTCAACAACATTACTACTTGACTCATCGCAAACAACAGGTGATAGCGCAAATTTTTCGGTAAATTATATTCCACCAATACAGCTAGATCCTGAAAAACAATATGAAATTGGACTAATGTCCTGTACCTGTTGGCATTCTATGGCTAACGTAAAAACTGGGGTGAATGATGATTTTACATTTATAATTTTACCTGATCGACAGTGGAAAATATTTAAAATTCCGCAAGGAGCTTATAATGTCACGGATCTAAATAAAACAATAAAAGAACTTATAACAAAGGCGGGCGGTAACGCTGATAATTTTGAGCTAACACCAAATTATAACACGTTAAGAGCCAGAATAACAGTAAAAGATGGTATGTTAATCGATTTGTCATCACCAACAAGCATTGCACCACTGACGTGAACACAATATTAATAAATTGCTCTATTGCAACTGGATCTTATTCAGCCCGGGGTATTAAAGGACAGACTATCTATAAGTTTTCGCCGGACGTTCCACCAGGCTCGCTTATGCAAATTAATCCACTGCAAGTTATTTATTATCCGTTAAATGTTGAAAATCAGATAACACAAATAAATATGCAATTGACAGATCAATCTGGACGACAACTGGATTTGAATAATGAAGTTGTTACTTATTACCTGCACCTACGCGCGATCACGCAGTGATTGACAATAAAATTATACAACCTCAGATATAATGAAACAGAGAAAAAAAATTTACAGAAGAAAAATAGTTGGAGGATTTTTGGGAAATATATTTACTAAAATTATTGAAAATGGTCCGGGAATCGCAAACAAAGTTGCGCCAATTGCATTTGACGCGTTAAAAGCTTTTGCAACTGGAGCTGCATCCGCAGCTGGAACTGCTGTGGGACAAAAAATAGCTGACAAAATAAAAGGTGTTGCAGATATAAAACAAGTCATATCAGAAATCGCCCCAACAGCTGAAACAGGAAACCGGATGACAAAAACAGCAAAAAAACATTTATCGCCAAAAGGAGAACAAATTATACAAAAATTAATATCTAAAGCAACAGCGCCGCAATAATACAATTTTATGTAACCTAATAAATATAAAATGTTTGTTAAAAATTACCTCGATTTAGGAGAACCTTATGACACAGACGACACAGTAACAGAATTTGAGTATGTTGAATATCTCGACGAAAATTCTAATGAACCAAATAAGACTGGCGTCAGAACATTTAATGCTAGAGACGAAAATGTATTTATTTTACCTCACAAAGCAATATTGGAAGTTCGTGGCGAGATTATGAGAGTAGCTAATCCACCTGCCAATATCGGAGCTAGAGCAGAAGTAGCTCTTTTAAATAATGGCTGGTGTTTATTTAAAAGTGCTAGATATCAGCTAACTAATCAAACTATCGAAGATATTTCAAGTCACCTACAAGTTGCAAGTACAATCTTAAATACTATTTCGTTTTCTGATGATTACTCTGGATCAATTGCAACTAATATGATGTGGTTTAAAGATACTGGAGCTGGAACTGTATCTGGAGAATTTGTTTCAAAAGGAGTTTTAGAGCATGGAGCTGATGCAACTGCAGATGTTGTAATTGTAAGAAATTTTCTCATTGCTAATGCTGTCAATTTTGGTATAGCCGCACCAGATGCAGCCGCTAACGTAGACGCTACAAGAGTTTCACTTGTAGCTGCTTGTAATAATTTGGGTATAGCCCCACCAGGTGCAGCTGCAGACGGCGTTGCAATGTTAAATTTAGTTAACGGGGCAATTAGCGTAAGAAATAAACGTTACAATGAAGGGTATTCCAGAAGGAAGGCACTTGCAGCAGAATCGCGTCAAATTACAATGATGCTGCCGTTAAGTACAATACTTGGCTTTTGTCGCGATTATAACAAGGTATTTCGTGGAGTTAAACATACACTTATTTTAGATCGAGCAGAACAAAATGATTGTTTGTTAAGAACTGGCGGAGCTGATGTACAATTTACCATAAACAAACTTGCACTGTGGATGCCACGAATAACACCGTCAGTCACTAAAATGACAGAATTAAATAATATACTCGATAAACACACAAACAGAATTTATTTTCAGCAACATAAAATATATAAAACAGCAGTTCCAAATACCACCGACTATACATGGCGAGTCACAACAACGTCAAGTGAACAACTGCTGAGGCAATTATTTGTTGTATTTAGCGGCAAGAGCGACGTGGTAACCAACAACAAAATAATGCAATATTTGATACCGCCGATGTCAGACGAATATACGCTAGACTAAATTCAAAGCAATATCCCGATCGAGCTATAGAATGTAATTTTGCTGATAACGCTAATAAAAATATTACTAGACCTTACATGTACCTTATGGATGCAATATAAAAATATCAAGATGTTGGAGACGGATCTCAGATATCAGCAGAGGAATTTCGTACACTTTATCCAATATTTTATTTTGATGCTAGTAAACACAACGAGAGAGTTGTAAATTCTACAGCTGATATTGAAATTACCTGGACACTCGGAGCAGTTCCAGCAGCGCAGTTGTATGTATATGCGCTAGTGATCAGCGACAGATTTGTTACAATTGACTCTGTCGGAGGTCAAATGTCAGTACAAATTTAATCTGTAATCGTTATATAATGACAAAATATATTGTAAAAGAAATATATCTGACTGATGGTCAAGTTAAAAATCTCCGACAAGGTATTGCAAAACAGAGGAGAGGTATCATTAAAAAATAAAACCCAACACTGAATGTGTTTCCGAAGGTACTTTAACAAAATTGTTGTTGACCAAAAACCAAATAAATAAATACGATCACAAAAAAAAACTTTTGCTTTAAATTTAAGTGCCACACAAATAACTGCGATGGCAAAACATGGCGGTTTCTTCGGGCCGGCATTATTTGTAGCGGCCAGAACGTTAATACCTAAACTTTTGCCAGTACTTGGTACATTAGGATTAGCAGCAGCGTCTGGCGCAGTATCTGGCGCAACGAAAAAGGCTGTCTCAGGCGACGGTATAAAGAAACTTTTTGTCTAAAGATAAATATAATGCCTCGACGAAAAACAGCAAAAGGAAAGACTAAAAAAAGACACCGCGATTGAATCGCGGATGACGAAAAACAAACAAAGGTGAATTTATAGGACCATTACTGGTGGGAGTAGCGGGAAGTCTATTGCCAAATCTGTTGGGAATAGGCCGAAGACTAACATTGCCAGGAACAAGGAGATAAAGTCGGCCGCGTTGAGTAACTTTGATATACTTGATAAGCTAAAAACTTAGTAAGTAAAACATTTCCGTGGAGTTTATTCTAAAGATGAACTTGCGGCGATTCCATCGCGATCGACACCGTCGCTAGGCTCGTGTGTGATAAATATACAGGATTTCAATAACGGATCTGGCACACACTGGGTAGCTGTTTGTAACAACAATTATTTTGACTCATTTGGACTTCCACCAGGTGACGCAATAAAAAAAAACACATGTCCAGATATAAAATAATAAATTATTTATCCAATCAACTCCAACCTGTTGGAACATCAGCTTGTGGATATTATTGTATAATGTTCATTAAACAGATGAATAAAAATCCAGATTTTTTACAGTTTATTTTGCAGTTTGACAAGCAACCTTCTCACGCCGATGATGAGATTGCAATATAATATAATCAAGAAATATAAAATGTCGACATATTGTCTCAAGTGTAAAACTAAAATAGAGAATAGCGATGAAACAACAGAAAAAAAAAACAAAAAATAATAGGACAATATTAAGGAGTATTTGCGCAATCTGCGGAAAAAGAAAAAGTATGTTTTTAAAGAAATTATCGCCAGCAATATCATTGCCAACAACAAAGTTGTCCTGACAAGATCATTTTAGTAGATGATTAATAAATAATGCGATGCGAGTGCGATTGTGATAGAGATCTCTGTCTTGAGCAAAATAAAATTGTTACATATTGTCAACAATGCAACAACAGAGAAATAATTGGAACAGGTATAGATATACATAAATTGATTGCAAATTGTCGAAACCAAAAGGCGGTTAGACATTTGCAGGCCATAAATATACTGGACCTTATAATCCTCTTGATAAACAACTTGACGAGAACGATAATCCGCTGCCAGGACAAGAGCCTTACAATCAAGTTGATGCAATAGCAATGCGCCACGACATTTGTTATCGTGATTATGAACAAGATAAGCACGGATGTGATAAAGTAATGTTAGACGAACTTCGTGATATGAAACCTGTGAATATGCGACAGCGTGTTGACCGAAAGTTGGTGCAGGGTTTTATTGGATCATAATATAAATTAGGACTCGGTAGGTATGATGATCTTGCCTCAGAGCTACACAAACCTAAAAAAAGAAAAATGTTTCCACAACGTAAGGTTGTCGCAAATGCCGCTGACGATATCTGGACAATAGATTTAGTTGATATGTCAAATCTAGCTGAATTTGACAATAATAAGAGATATCATTTTAATGTTGTAGATGTTTTTAGCAAATATGCTTTTAGTGTACCAGTTTCAGATAAGACAGGCACGTCAATAACTGATGCGTTAAAACAGTCATCGTTAGTACAGAAAGAAAACCAAACAGAATCTGGACCGATCATGCAGCAGAATTTTTAATAAAGTAATTGAGCAGTTTTTGGAACAAAATAACATTTTAAAAAAATGTCACTGGAAATGAAGGTAAAAGCGTTGTCATCGAGCGAAACGAAAAAAATCCATAGATATTTGACAGCTAAAAATACAAATAAATATGTTGACAATCTACAGAAAATTGTTTATAAATATAATAACACGAAACACCGAACCACCAAAATGTCACCAAACAACGCAATGAAAAATCCGATATTAGCAAATGAAAACATGTACCGCAGACATAAATTTAAAGTTGGTGATAAAGTTAAAATTTCTCTGACGAAAAAAGTGTTCGAGAAAGGATTTACTCCAAACTGGAGCGAAGAAGTATTTGTTGTTGATAAAGTGCTTTTAACAATACCAGTGACGTATGCGGTAAAAGATTTATCGGGTGAACCTATAACTGGCAGTTTTTACGAACAAGAACTTCAGAAAACAGAACAAGATATATTTGTTATTGAAAAAGTTATTAGGAAGCGCGGCAACAAAAGTTTAGTTAAATGACGCGGGTATAGCGATAAATTTAATAGTTGGGTGCCAACTCGGTCAATTTTGAAATAAATATTTGTTCGTACTTCATAAGTGCAGATTTACATTTGACCGGTCTACACAAGGAAATTAAATGTAATTTTCTTGCATTATCGACTGGCATCAAATTGAATATTTTAACAAAAATAAAATCGTATTTTATGCTCCTTTGCTGGCCAGTTATTTTTACACCAAGAAAAGGTTTTATAAGTTGCCAAAATATTTGTTGTTCGGAAACAGTAAAATTAAATTTTATTATTTTTTTAGCCATATAATATTTAACATTATATCGTCCAGTTGCCAGTCTGCTGTAATTTTCTTTTTGTCGACGACAGCGTTGCTGTCGTCCACGATCTCATCGTCGGATTCGTTGTTATACAAAATATCATCTTCACTATAACAGCAGATTTATCTAGATTTCCTGCTGTAAAATTGTCGTCAGTGATCTTATCACGTGCGATTGTATTGTCGACGATGCTGTCGTTGGCATATATATCAGCAAGCCGTTTTATCAGGTCCATATTATAATATATATCTTTATCTAATTTATATAACAGAATGACTGACAAAATAAAATATCATCATAAAGCCAATATATTAAATTACGGAGAACTAGCCGAGGCAGTTAGAAAATGTTTGTTGGGCTATAGTGATTACTCTGTTGACGTCAATGTTATGCAAGGTGACTCTGATAAAATACTTCTAACAGCAGTAGAAAAAAATAAACTTTATAATAGCCCGTTTATAACACTAAAATTTTATAAAGATGATGTTTTATGTTTGCCCATAATTGTCTTACTAAAACTGAATTAATGAACATATTTGAAAATAAATCTATCAAAGGTTGATTGTGATGTGGCTGATTTAGTTTTGCCGTCAGCTACAAATTGTACTGCACGAGAATCAATTTTATGATATTTTCCAGCAGATGTTATTGACTTACATTTCTTTCCCCAGTTTCTAAATTTGTTGAGATAATTGGTTTTGGGTCTTTAAAATTATTACCACCATTATCTCCTCTCCTACTATTTTTTTTTTTTTTTTTTTTTGTTTAACTAAATCTAAATTTTCAATCCTATTATCTGTTTTAATTTTATTCATATGATCAGTAACCAGATTATCTGGAATTGTGTTATTAAATGTTTCATAAATAAAACGAAGTGACAGATAATTAACTTGATAAGTTTTTGTTCTTTCAACAGTTACCATCAAATATCCTCTATTTTGCATAAAACAAACAACTTTGTTTGTTTTTTGTTTCGAATAATTCCTCTATTATTAGCTTCATACAGATCAAATATTGAATGGGATTGAAATTCGTCCTGCAAAGACAAATTTTCAATATTGTCATCATTAATCGAGCCATTTACTCTATATACTCGCTGTCCATTTGGAATGTCTCCACAAAATAATGTGCAAATAAAATTTTTCCTAAACATTTCAATTCTATCTGAGATATCTCACTTTACTGAAATTTTAATTCCAGCTGGAGTTGCTTTACCAAAAGGTCGTCCGTACCTGACATGAATAACCAAGTGCGTTTCCTGCATATAAGTTGTACTTTGGGTGAACGTGATATTCTTCCTGTTCCTCTGCTGTTATATTTTCTGACATTATACTTATAAGAAATTTATATTTCTAATTGAAAAATAAATAAAAAAAACAATTAAATATAAAAATATTATATATAATGTTAAAATTGCAAGATATTGCCAAGAAGAGCCTTATAAAAGCAAAAAAAAAAAAATTGCTAGTGCATTTTCTGGCTATGACAACAGTTACAAATTTGATAATCAAAATGTTTTAGCAAGTTTTAACTCCACAAATTTATTTCATCTTTTACAACCTGTTGTTGTTCAAGAGCTTGCAGTTCACAAAAGTATCAAGCTAATAGTGCAGTATCATGTAATTTTATCAAAGTTACGTGCAATAGAAAATGATGTACTTGATATAATTTTTGAAAATACAAATTTCGACAGCGAAATTGCCGAGCCATATTTTATCAGCTAAATCACGAAAAATATTAACTGAAACAAATATTGCCACAGTTGCCAATGAAATACACCAAGAAATTAACAAGAAGCTGTTATTTCACACATTGAAATATAACGTACTTCGCGGTAGTTCTTACGTTGATCTCCCTCAAAAAATTAAAAAGAAAAAATGTTGTATAAATATCAAAAACAGCGACAACGAGTGTTTTCGTTGGGCAATTTTGTCTGCAAGATATCCTCAAAATTGTAACTCCAACCAAGTTGAAAAATATTTGCCGTACAGAAATGAATTGGATTTTGACGGAATAACTTTTCCAGTGGCAGAAAATCAGATACCAAAGTTTGAAAAATAAAACGATATTTCAGTAAATGTTTTCGGACTAGATGAGCGAGAAAATGTTTACCCGAGATATATTTCAGCGACTGCTACGCAGTTGACAATAAATTTGTTATTTTATAAAGGATATTATTGCTGGATAAAAAACTTTAACGGGTTAGTTGGCAAACAGTATAATAAGCACTATGGAAAAAAATATTTCTGTTACAGATGTTTACAAGGTTTTTCTAGCGATGGAAAACTGCAAGAGCATGTTAAATATTGTGTTAATGTTAAAAAATAACAATGCCAACAGAGAAAGAAAAAGTATTAAAATTTAAAAATTATAGTCATAAGCTAAGTATCCCATTTGTTATTTATACAGATTTTGAGTGTCTACTTGTTCCTGTGGCAGGTGCAGAAAATTATCCAAATAAATCGAGTACAAGAAAAACACAACAACATGTTCCTTGCGGGGTTTCCTATAAAGTAGTTTGTTGCGCTAACGATAATTTTTCAAGTCCAGTAAAGTTATACAGATGTAGTAATGGCGAATCTGAAAGTCTGGTTGTGTGGTTGTTAAAAAATCTCATAGACGATATTAATAAAATTTTCAACAAGCTGCACAGGACAGATCCAATGAAAATAACATCCAAACAACAACTTGATTTTGATAATGCAGTTAATTGTCATATCTGTAAGAAGTTTTTAGGTGATGATAAAGTGCGAGATCATTGTCATCTAACATGTAAATATCGCGGAGCAGCTCATAACAATTGCAATTTAAAATTTCATGCTCCAAAATTTGTTCCTGTAGTTTTACATAATTTTCGTGGTTACGATAGTCATATTATAGTAGAAGCTTCTGGCAACGAGGAAGTAAAATCTAAGCTAAAACTCGACAATGCAGTAAAATGTATACCAAATAATTTTGAAAAATATATGTCAGTTACGCTCGTCAAATTACGTTTCATTGACAGTCTGCAATTTATGGCAGCTCCGCGAGATGAGCTTGTAAAAGGTTGTAGCAGTTTTGGTAATCTAAAACGTTGTTTTGGTGTAAACTACGTCGATCTGACAAAAAGAGGTATCTTTCCGTACAAGCATCTCGACGATTGGAGCAGATTTGATGAAACTTCTCTGCTTGGCAAAGACAAGTTTTATTCGCAGCTAAAAGGCGAAGGTATATCAGATGATGAATATAGTTATGCACAAGATATTTGGAGTAAATTCGGATGGAGGACATTTGGTGATTATCATGACCTATATTTGAAAACAGATGTGTTATTGTTAGCTGATGTTTTCTAGAGTTTTCGTCAAGTTAGTCATGAAAATTATGGATTAGACCCCTGTTGATATTATTCTGCGCCAGGACTATCATGGGATGCTCTCCTAAAAGCAAGTAAGATAGAATTGGATCTCTTGACAGATGTTGATATGTTTAATTTTATTGAAAAAGTTATCAGAGGCGGAATTAGCGTTATATCAAAAAAATATGCGGTAGCTAATAATAAGTACTTGAAAAATTACAATAAAAATTTACCGTCAAATTATATTATTTATCTGGACACTCATAATTTGTATGGTTGGGCAATGTCAGAGCCGATGCCGTGCAGTGGATTTCATTGGATAACTCCAGATCAATTTCTTAGCGAAAAAGAAAAATTTTTCCAGAAAATGTCAGTTATTTTGTTGAAGTTCATCTCGATTATCCTGAGTCACTGCACAACCTACATAACGATTATCCGTTTTGTGCAGAGTCAATGATGATCGATTATAGTTTATTATCACCTGAACAACAGGCAGCGACAACAGCAAAAAATTCGATTGTTAATAAGCTAGTTCCAAATTTACTCAGTAAACGGAATTACGTGATACATTACAAAAATTTGAAACAAGCAGTGGATGCTGGACTAGTCCTTAGGAAGGTTCATCGAGTTTTAAAATTTAATCAATCACGATGGATGGCAATTATATTGATTTAAATACCAAACGTCGGGCCACCTCTAAGACAGAATTTGAGAAAAACTTTTTCAAGTTAATGAACAATTCCGTATTTTGTAAGACGATGGAAAATATTAGAAAACGCGTAAATATTGAACTCGTAAACGACATAAATCGTGGAAATAAATTAGTTAACGATGACGGTTTTGTCAGTATGAAAATATTTAATGAAAATCTTGTTGCAATACAACGACAAAAGACAAATTTAGAGTTAAATAAACCGATTTATGTTGGTGCGTCGGTGTTGGACATATCAAAGTGGTTGATGTACGATTTTCACTACGGGTTTGTTAAGAGAGTCTGGCCAGATTCAGATTTATTGTTTACAGATACAGATTCGTTAGTTTATAATATAAAATGTGAGGATGTCTATCAAGACGTTTATGACTTCCGTGACCTATTTGATTCATCAGATTATCCAGCAAGTAGTGGATTTCATGACCCAACTAACAAGAAAGTTATTGGTAAATTCAAGGACGAATTTATGTTTGTGCCAGTTAAGGAATTTGTCGGACTAAGAAGTAAAATGTACGCCGTAATTTTAGATGACAATAAACTGACAAAAAAAGCAGAAGGTATTCCTCATGGGTATGTAAAACAATGTATGAAATTTGACGATTTTAAAGCAGCACTAAACAATAATGTCAGCTTTATTAAAACAAATGTTATTAGACCAAATCATCACAAACTTGAAACAGATAAAATTATAAAACGTGGACTAAGTAATTTTGATGACAAACGCTATTGCGAGGACGGCGTAAATACACTAGCTATTGGGCACTACGCAAACTAACATATTTAATTAATTTTGTCTAAACTTTAGAAATAATATTTGAAAATTTAACGTTAGCCGATGGAGTTAATAGTAAGGTTAAAGTGTTGATGATTAAGGCCAACCACTACAGTTTGAATTTAATGATGAAATTTCAGGTATTTGTTTTAGTAAATTTGATAGAATAAAACTCTCGCATATTAAATCAGATTGATTATCTTGAGAAGTTGAGAGACAATCTCGAACAAAAATATAGTAATCTTCACGATCCAATCAGCCAAGAAAAGTATACAAAAATAAATATTGACCTAAACCGCTCGAAGGTTTTTGCAAAAGGTTGTAAGTATTATATCAACAGGGTAACAATGAGAGAGTTATTTGGATGTCACCGAAAAGTAAGCGGAAAAGTTAAAATTTATTTGTATAAACACGATGACAAATTATTTCTAATAGCTACCGTAGAAACATTAATTATTGGTGAAGAAGTTCTTTAAGAACTTCCATTTACTTCTGAAAATCTGAACGAAATAATAAATATTTTTTTCTTGTTAAAATAAAGGACCTATCTCCTAGTCTGTCATGCAAAAAAATATCTCACTTACCTTCATGCTTCCAGCGAATACATCTCTGCGGAATGACCACAAATGAACATTTGGCTACCTTTTTATACCGTCATAACACCCACACGGAATTTCCAACACCCACGCGGATTTTTCCATCACGTGATTTTCTGGAATAGTTGGGGATTTCCATCACGTGATTTTCTGGAATAGTTGGCGGATTTCCGTTACGTATACATACATACATTGTTCTTTGGAATTTCCCATCTCGTTTTCTTTCTGGAACAGTTGCGGATTTTCATCAAGTGATTTCTGAAAGAGTTAGGGATTTCCATTGCGTGATTTTCTGGAACAGTTGGGGGATTTCCGTTACGTATACATACATACATACAATGTTCTTTGGAATCTCCCATCAGGTGATTTTCTGAAACTGTTGGGGATTTCCATCACGTAATTTTCTGGAACAGTTAGGGGATTTCCGTTACGTGTACATACATACAATGTTCTTTGGAATTTCCCATCACGTGATTCCCCAGAAAATTCTATTACGCAGTTATAATTTGTTCAGCAGTATGATGCAAGCTTAGTTATGATTGCATCATCCATTGGATTCTACAAATAACATATCATGCAGAGTGTCTAGTAAAGTTATCGATCGCAACGCAGCAGTCTCTTTCTAGGCTACAGTAATCGATCGGCACAGGCAGAAAACATGTATAGTCTGTTATAGAATATCTGAAATGGGGGAGGGGGTTTTCTCCGACAAATATGTTTTGGAGAGGAAGGGGGTCTAAAATCTAGAAGTCCCCGTTAATACAAATAAATCGTTTTGGAATGGGAGAAGGGTCTTCTCCTGACAAATACATTTTCTAACCTGTTTCGAGTCAAGCTACAGGTTGGTTACAAATATGTTCTGAAGGGAGGGGCAGGAGGGGGGGAAGGACAATAAATCTAGAAGTGCCATTTTCCTCTACTACTCTTACACTGCCCTTGTGCTTCAATTGACTGTTTATTGCTAAATACAACATATTTTTCAACAGTATGTTGAAGACTGTAAGGAACCACCTATATTATATGACAAAATGATAAAGATGCTAAAGTAGCTCCACCACCACCTATCCAAGTAATAAGTAGTGCTGTTTTAATTCATTTTGTTTCTTGTTTCTTTCAGATTGTACAATATTGTCTACTTGTGACATTTTAGAGCCTTCTTTGTGGATGATGAAGGAACAATATACATGTAGTTACGCGACCTATTATTGGCCTCATGAGCGTAAGCAGATTCTGAATCTCGTTAATATTAGGAGGGATCTCCACATATTGGTTCTTTTTTAATCATGGTATGAAACTGTTTGGCAGCAGGTCTTGATAGACAGGTAGGTAAGAAAACCTTATCAAAATTCTTGAAGCTCGTCCACCAAACTACTAAAGTACCATTGTTCAGTTCATATAGGTACATCCTCGTAATTTTCTGGTAAAGGACAAAAACATAATTTGTCCAAACCAAATATTAATAATTAATTAAATATGAATATGTAAGTACGTAGATCTTGCATGCCAGCTATTCATTCTTGCATCGATGATAGCAGTCATGCGATTAAGTAGTTCCGCGAGCAATAGCATTGGAGTCTCATTGTTTCCTTTCACCATTCTAATCCTATGCGCGATATCTGAGGCATGATTACGTTTCTTAAAGTTTCATAGAAATTTATAGCTATATAGGTCGATAGCAAAGCAAATAACTGTTTTGTATTTTTAAATAGAAACAAGTAACTAACTCTTACTTGTACAAAGATAGAGGCGAGCATAATTTCAAGACTATCCGCGTAGGAACTAAATCTCTCGCGTAGACTTCGCCAGGACTGTTGTGCAACTATTTGCTTTGATCACTAACAGAACAGGCATTCTTATTATAACTACTGCGAGTGCAATGGTAGTGAGATATGAAAGAAAATGTGGATTAGGGAGAAGATATGACGAATTCCTTAGCAACTGGAACCTCCAGAGAAAGAGCAACTCCAAATGCATTAAAAGGATACTACACTTAATTCATTTCTTTGCCGTCCTTTGTGAGAAGAACGAGTGGCATAGGATGGCCTTTATTTCTTGCTTTAACATGTCGCTGCCTCTTAGCCACAAATCATCCAGGCTGTTTTGAATTGAAAATATCTCGCGTTTTTACTCAAAACGTATTAAACGTGCTACTGAATGTTTCAGTAGTCGTTCTTGCAGAATGAAGTTTCGTCATCTGGTTATTTGTTCTAATAATCAAGGTTAAATTTAAACCTCTGTATGTGTGCATTGCGCGTAATGGGCAGATGAAAGGCTGGTGTCAGAGAGACAGTATGCAAATTTTAAATGTTAATAGCAATTGTTTTGTCAGTTTCGTGTCTTATTATTGTATTAAAACAATAAATTATCTACCTATCTGGTTATAAGATACCTGCACCGAAGAATCATCTTCTTGCTCGGGAAAAATACTATCTTCCTTGCCTATCAACCTCATTTATATTATGAACACCTGTGCATAACGCGACTTAGTTCCATACAGCCATATAAACACTAACCAGTACATATATGCTAGATATAAAGACCAGCTGTTGGTAAAGACGAATATCAGATTCTCCCCCTGAGTGGTATTTATATATGGCATAACTGTTCTTTGTACATGTAGGTGTGGTGTAAAGAAACATATTGTATTGCTTGTTTGTCTGATGAAATTCGGTACTTTATTATCGGTGTAAAATTTGTGGTAGGTTCTTTTCAAATAACCTCTCCCGAGATAAAACTTCTTTGACCGAGCACTTGAAGTGCACTTTTCGTCATCAGTTTTTCATCCATCGAGATAGCTTGCATATGGAGCATTAATCCATATCCTCTTAAGGCCAACCTTGTGGCTATCAGTGCCGATAGCGACCCATGCGTTGGAATATAAAGGGTATAATCCAGGTGTGCTACCAGAAAGTAACCTGAGCTGGGTATGTCGTCCAACATGAAACACGTCATTGTTATTTTGGTGGTCATTGGCTGTAACAATATAAGCGCCCTGTCGAGAGGTAAGTTACACAATGCAGAAGTGTTGACTGAAATGTTACGCTTATAGCAAGCACTGGAATCGTTCCAACTGTACTTTCGTGGACCGATCCAGAGTGAGACTTAAACATCATCATTTCGTTGCTTTTATTTGGTATTTATTTTTCAATTCAGTTATCTATACATAGTTACTGGCATTTCATTTCCTTAATATATCTAGCAAAAAGTATTTTTGGAGCTAATATGACAGCACAATGCCACTTGTAGGACTCTGTTTTGTTATTTATTTACTTTGACAATGGTTGATTTTAGTTGATATTTGCTTATGTCTGGTTGTAACAGTTGCATCTAATTTTTCTGAGCAAATTTTTAACCAAAATGTAATAGGTGCAGAAAAGAAAGAAACAGCGTAAATTTATATACTTCATGCCAACAATTTTATTGACCGTAAGATATCAATAAGTTATTTCCAAACAAAATATACAGACAAAAGTAGTTTTGAAAATTACCCTATGTCTCAGATTTGCAGAATTTTCATATACACACACAAAAAAACAAGATTGGTAAACATATTGCGTGGTACATTAAATGTTTTTTTGGTTTTTTTTCCTATTTAATTAATTGGTAGTTTTTGTTTACCGTAGAGCAGTTTATAGAGCATTCGTATAGTAAATTGTGCCCAGGTAACCTTGAGTGTGTTAGGTTTTGGTTGCTATGTAAATTGGCCTCATCAATACGTGTCGTAATGTTGGTTCAAAATTCGAATAATGATATTGTATAGCTTGAAATCTGAGTTATTAACTTGTCAGTGATTTAAAAGTATCAGAGAATTACACTTTGGTCTATCTACGATTAATTTACCTAGACCAGTATACATGATGGAAATATATCTGAGATATGTGTGATTGTGTGTGTATTCCATATCGGTAGACCTTGATATAATTCGGTTACATGGTCAATTGTATGTCATTTATCGTTAGGTAAAAAAAAAATCTAATAGATGACATGTACTCTCTGCAAATCTGAAATTTAGCAAATACACTATTGGAGTATTTGGGCACCAAAAGCAATTACGTTGGCGCATGCAGGAAGAAGGTCAAAATGACGGAAGAAGAAGAGAAAGATAACTGTTTTTAAATACTACTAGTGTTATATTCATCTAACACAAGTTTGTTTGCTTCCTTCCTTATTCTTGTATAAGATAAAGATATATATTGGGATGGGTTGGTGAATAAGTGAAATTTTGTTTGGAACATTTATGTTGGGATTTGTTTTTCTTGACCTATACACTTAAGAAATTCTAACACTTTTTACAGCGCTGGTGACACTTGTCATTGGTATTGGAAATGACGTAGACGAGAACGAGCCACGAGATGTGGTCTCTGACAGGACCCATGTTATTCAGAGTTAACACCTTCCAGTAACTGGATACCATTCACCTGCAGATTTGTCGATAGGATTTATGCAGGTAGGTCCTTATCTAAACTATTGATACCTAGTGTAACTGTATTATCGTGTTGGTGCTTTATTTCTTTCGTGAAAATAAATGAGGCAGTCTTGCAGCGATAGTGCTAGTAGTAGTGGTTCTAATTGTCGTTGTTGAAAGACCAGTATGTAGCATGCAATTGGCGCAGTATGCTCCCAATTCGCAGATAATTTCAAGAATAAAAAAACAGGAAAAATATGATGGCACAGCTACACTTTAAAAAAAAAACAACCCCTTTCACAATTTCCTGTGTTAATCTTCAGACTTCCCTTAATTTGCTATGTCAAAGAAAGATCAGTATATTAAGGAAATTGTTTCTTTAATGTAGCTGTTTCTCACTTTTTATGTTGTGTATCTTACTTGAAGCATTTTCAAGTTCAAGGTCAGGTACAGTTTCTTATTCTTCTTCTCCCTGTCTTTGAGAAAGCAGGAAACATAGATGTGATTTCAGAAGAATCATGTGATTGGATTATTTGCATACCTTAGAAGATGTAAATTGTAACGTTGAATATGTATATTTTTATCTCTGTTTTCTCATTTTCAATATTTAATAAGGAAATTCATTTTGGGGCTTTTAGAATATAGTAACCATGATCTACGGTTGATGGCACAACTGCAAACTACCTTCCCCTACAAATGCTAGAAATATTTTTTTTTTTTTTTCAGGTTTCAGTTTTCTTCTCTAAATATCTGACTTTTTTATCTGAATTTTCTAAGTATTTGAATTTAATACAATATTTCTGTTGTGGAGCTGGTGGTAAAGATAGGAAATGCAAATATATGGAGTTGTTACTCTCAATTTATGAATATACTATGTCTCTTTGACGTTGTTAACGTCTCTATAAAGGTAATACATTTAACTGAATGGTTAATTGAGATTCGTAATTTTAGCATGTTTTCTTTTCACATTTTTTCTCATTTTCATTTGTAAATTGATCTATTGAGAAAGCTTTAATAAACATGTAAAGAGCAAATGTATAGAAGGGAATGAAGTTGTCGTGTTTACGCTTAAATTGCCCTGTCTCAATAGCAAAATCCACAAATCAACTAAAAGGAATACTTCACAGTATATAAATTAAAAAATTTACTTTTTTTACGGATACGAATGCAGAAGCGTAACCGGAAGAGTGGGGTGGGCGCAAGGAGGATAACTACACAGAAACAGAATTGATTATGTACTGAATGCAGATATTTTGCGTCTTTTCGGACAAAACCGTCTTTCCGACAACAAGTCAGTAACAACGATCTATTTATCTCAAGGCATTCTAACCATTACTAATTTCAAGTTTTTACAGCATTCCCTTCAGCAATCCATGCATTACTTATTTCAATGTTTTACGTATTCGCATAACGGTAGTAGAGAATTCCCTTCAGCGGACCATGCATACTAATTTCAATAATTTACCTTACGGCATTCACAGAACGGTGGTAGAGATTTCCCTTCAGCGATCCTTGCGTTACTAAATTTCATGGTTTCATGGCATTCACAGAACGGTAGTAGAGCATTCACAACTGCGAACCTACTTTCAATATTTTACTTTTTAGCATTCACAGAACGTTGGTAGAACATTCCCTTCAGTGATCCATGCATTATTAATTTCAAGATTTTACGGCATTCAAAGAACGGTTGTAGAGGATTCGCTTCCGCGAACCATGCATACGAATTTCAATCTTTTACGGCATTCACAGATCTGTAATGGAGCATTCACTTCCGTAATCCAAGCATGCACTTGCAATGTACATCATAGTCGAATATTTTTCAATACGGATAAGTGATTTGGACAATGATGGCGTTGTCATTTGGTTACTTGCTCTAACCATTAATCTGAATGACATCAAAACATAAGAACTCTACAGGTTACAAGTTCTTCTCCTTCTTTCTATGGCTAAAGCATCACTTTCACTTTCAAACTCCAAGTAAAGATTTCCATGACTGACAAGCTAGCGTTAAATTCCTTACGTTTTAATATAAGAATAAGTAATAGCAACAGAACACTTTTATTACCTATGACCTTTTATACACTTATAAAGAAAGTCATGAACCAATGGGTCGATACATTAAATCAATATAATATAATGCTAAATAATATAGATAGCTGGACCTTCTTGTTTATCGCTCTCTGGTTCTTACAATTCTCTCTTAAACTACAGCGTAGCCAGGCGGGTAATAACTGCCCTTAAGGACCTGACGAAAAGTGGGGTGTGCGAGAGCAGGTCTGGATGATGGTCAGCATACCGATTAATGCATCAAAAAACGTCCTGCCACAGTCTCGTGGCATGTTGCCAGGAACTAAGAGTACAGTGATGATAGAAGATTAAGTGAAATGGTAGAAGATTAAGTGAGATTCATCCTTGATCAGATGGGGGAGGGGGCACAAAAATTCGGCCTAAAGTTTCTTTCTCGATTCAAAGTTTTTAAATATTTTAAATACGGAAGAAGAGATAACAATGTTTGTTGCGAAATGCGTGGTTAATAAATTACACGATTAGTGGAGGTTACCTGGTCATTAATAAATATGATTCTTGTTCCCACGAATTCGGTCGCAATCGAGTGAACTTTTTCAAAGTCATCCAAAATTATGTGTGCGTCTATGTTTGTCACTGGAGACACCGGTGTGATGGTCTCAAAGTCAATGCACACTTTATGGGATTCTCATCCGCTCTAACCATCACTGGCTTCCACTATTAGGTCCCGATCTAATTCTGTTGAAAACAAAACCATCGGGGTAGAAACAGACATACACCAAGAACACTAATGACTGAAGCCGTCTGCCGGTTCTACTTTGGACTAGAAAGGAAGATCATTTGTGCAGTTTGTACAGAATGTGCATGACATCGACAAAGAATACAGATTACTGTTGCTAGAGTGTCTGCACCTCGTATCTGTTCGGATTGGGGTGAAAGGACAATGCAGAGCAGATATACATTGAGCTTTTGGTTCACCCAGAGCATCCTAAGCTTACCCGTTAGCACCTAGTGGTAACTGTGATTTCGCAGTCGGAAAATCAGCCCAGAAGTACTGATCTTGTGGCATCTCAGGGGTGAGTGCTGCTACAATAACGACGTAGTATTTGGCGAAAGGTTGTCGCTATAAGTAGGGCCCTCTATTACTCGTCTCACTAGAAAAAGGTCAGAGTTATATTCCAAAAATGACGGGCTCTGCTGTATCACAGTAATCGTCACAACAAACAGACAATCGTTGCTGCCATAAGGCATAATATATGTGACTATCGTATCAAGCGAACCGACATCATTTTTAACATCAACGCTATCTTTTGAGTAATCCACGCTGACAGGTCAGAGGTACGTTTCTGCAGGCGAGCTCAAGCCTCCACCCACTAGATCAGTTAAACATTGGTATCACGCTGCTTATTGACGAAGAGTGATGACGCAGTAGTTGAAAATTGATGACCGGCTTGATGTTTGACTACAAGGGTTATTCGAGGTTGTAGATTTTATTCACGAAAAAGCAGAAAAGCTAAATACTTTGTGCAAAACGTACAGACCATCAATAAATGTAGTGGATGGTGCTGACACCACTATGATAGCTATATCTCTGTGCACTGATGTGCCGAGGATTGGTCTTTTGGCAGCAATAGTTGCGGCTCAGCGAGTTATACTCTTGAACGTAGCGCACTGAATTGATGCCTGCTTTGGATAGCATGGAGTTTCTGTAGCCGTCAACTGACCACAATGGCCAAAATGCACGATGAAATTCGCGTCCTTGCAAACAAAGTTCACCGCGATCGCAAACAAGTATCTAAGGCACTATTGGACAGCACCATCTCGTCAGTAGGGTTTACATTTGTTCTATATGCACTCGAAATATACACAGATATGAAAAAATGAAATACCGTGTAGCGCGCACAACAAACGAAAAAGTCCATAAATGGTAGAAGAAGCCTGTGAATCGCTCGGTGGGGAGTCGTTATGAACTGTGTATGTTCCTATACTTTATTTTAAAACCGTCCAGGAAACAGCTGCACCGCTGCCGTATTGTTAGGACGCCCTTGGCATGCGTGACAACCTGTCTTTTGACCTTACGGGAACCGGCTCTGCGAGCGAACGGCGTAAGCCATAGTTTAAAGTCTTACGATAACCGTGATAAAATATGGTGCCGGGAGCTCCCGCTAGCCGGAATGGTTAAGACCATGTGGTAGTAGTGGTAAGGCCCAAAACACCTTTAAATAATGAGCATCCCTTTGTATTACCGAGTGGGGTGGGAAAGGAATCAAGTTCACATTTAATGTGTATATTAGCTACAATTCGTCGATCGTTTGAACGAAACGTCAAGCTGCTGTTCTTGATACAATAGCTGTGGTTAGCACTTAACTCTCATTCACGTCACGATGCATGACATTCACAATCTGCAGTAATTTGTTTATTTTACTAAGGTACATCTCAAACAATGCCAATCCAGAACAATTATATAACTTGACAAAACTTCATAAAACTCTCAATTAATGAACATTATGCAGGAGTTTGTACAATTTCAAGAGTTCGCCAACATTTTGTTATCAACTGCTCCTTTAAACTACATGGCAAAACAAGGAAGAGTAAATGCTACAGAAACTATGAATTTATCACTTTTCACGATGAAAGGCGTGCACAGTACTAACATTTATTTGACGCAATGTTTGAAGAAACTGATTTGCATTTGTCTGTCACAATCCTCCCAAGCGCATTTATCATTGAATAAAATGCCTCGAAAATGTGACATCTGGTAGCTAGCTGATATACATATCTATTATACGTAACAGTGCGTAATTTCTTGAATAGTACCTAGCACCTATACAGCGTTCAGGTATTAACTACATTTGAATTGATGTTTCTGCTACAATGAATACATGAAATGACTTCGACATAAACGACAATAACTATATTTCTACTCTAACACGTATACATATGGTATCGTGTCAACCCTGTGAAATAAACATTTACTTTTGCTCCTAAGTAAATTGACGTATGTTCGTAAAATCCGGCACATTTCACTATATTTCTGAATTTTTAAAAGACCTTGCAAACTGCCAGATGACCGAGAACATGTTTTATCTTTTGGATAGATTACACAGTTAAAAACCATCTACCACATATACAAATTTCAAACTTACTCTCTCCTTAACGACAAAACAAATGAGACAAACCGTGTTCTTAGCTTACCGTTTATGCCCTCGTCATATGAGACACACAATTCAAGTACTAAGTGTCACAAAATGCATAATTAACATTATGATGTCGTCGGTCATTTGTACTATTATTGCATTTATTCTGATCGCGTTTTCGAACATTCTGAATACTGGGATGAACGAGTTAAATATGGAAGAGGCTCATGAAGAAAGTCGACCCAAAACGACAACAACAAGCAGGTTACAGCATTAGTTTACTAGCGGGGTCTAAAAGATAATGGAATGATGATATAAATAATAATACATTGCATCGTTTGGTTACCATTATCATTTTCAATAGTAGTTTTTGTTTTAATTCGTTTTGTAGACTATATTCTTCCCTTGTATGAATTCACTATTTTGAATTCTGACGAACCTCTTCAGAGTTTAAGTCAATTGCATGAATCGTAAACATGCAAGCTATGGAAGTAACGAAATCAGCATTGAACAAATTTAAGATGCATAATATGTACGTATTATGATTCCGAGTTTCCCATTTGATGAATTACTTCAGTACATGACGTTACAGTATCCTCTGCTAAACACTAGTTTCGGTCTCCAGCTGACACTAAAACGTGGATAAACAACAGCACGCATTAGTAATCGAAGACATATTTATTTAAAAAAGGGATGATACTGCAGTGTTATGAGCTGTACTCTACTTGTAAAGCAAAGGCGATTTTAGTTTGTTTTGAAAGGGTGAACGTAATTTCTAGGATACAGTTGATCTAAATCCCAAAAGAACCCCACATGGAAACGCGCGATCTATTATTATTTGCCGGCGACGATTCAGAAAACCCTCGTGGTGTAGCGGTGAAGTCTACGAATACTGCTAACTACTGCTAAGTCGCAAAGCAGCAGTTTCAGCTTCCTTAGAAATGTATTGTTTTTTCTTTTTCTATTGAAATATAAAACAAGTTTCAGTGTTTCAAATGTATTTTTCATGCCCTATTTATTTCTGTCTGTCCTTTATTCTCATGTCATTATCTAAATATTAGATTTATAGCTTAAATATAACCCCGAAAGCATTGTTTTTAAATACTGCTATTTCAACTGGTTGCTTAAATTTGTCATTATCTAACTCATTATTTTGTTTATTATTCCACAGTTTCTTGATTCTGATTGGCACAATTATTTTGCTGGATTTTAAATCGACCATAGCTACTCCATTTCTCAAATCAAATTATAAACGAACAGTTCCATTGCGGGCCTCACCACTGGTGGAAAAGTGTGCTATCCTTGAATAAACTGCCTCTTTTAAAAAGTCTCGATGTCCCTGGACTCTTTGTGTGTGAGTACGTATACACGCACTCATGAAAGTATATAAATTGTTATTATGCATGAATTCCATATTGATGCAGATGTTAAACATTTTTGTCCTTTTTCACACCAGAAATGTTGCCGAGTTTCCTGCGCAATTGTTCATTCTAACATTAGTATAAAAGTGGTGTACTTCTTTTCAAGGTTTAGTTCTGTTTGCATGCTTTCACGAAGACAGCTGCTACTATTGTTACCAATGACAACTTGAAATTCAATTGCATATGGCATCATTTATATGAAAATGCTACTTTGCATAGTTATAATGGATCATCGTTAATTTCCATGCTTTTAATATAACATTCAAAATAAATGCAATACTATGGCACGATTACGAAAACGAAATCTAGATCAGTTTCCTGATTATCACTAAATATACAGGAGCTTAAGCGATAAATAACTCGTACTTATGAGATAATTTGGAATTTTAATTGGGTATGCCACAGCAAAGATACCGATCATAATAAGATCATTGATAGGGGAAGCATTGCGCACTGGAAGAAATACATCTGTATTAATCTAACTGTAATTGTAATTATACTTGGGTTTTTTACATTCTCCATTCAGGAGACACGTTGTTTGTAATATAATAAGTATCCAATGCTAGTTCACTTAACGTTCTGGGACGATTCTGGCAAGAATACAACAAAATTTCAGCGCTAAACATATGCATGTTTTAAATGCAAACGAAAATAGATGTCAGATGTAATGAACCGAAATTAAATAAAATATATATATATATATATATATATATATATATATATATATATATATATATATATATATATATATATATATATATATATAT
>JAECUM010038841.1:0-18770 GCA_016617855.1 Megalonaias nervosa | reverse complement strand
TGTGTGTGTGTGTGTGTGTGTGTGTGTGTGTGTGTTCCCCTCCAAAAATGTTTTTCGAATTGTGTCGTTTTTGTTAAAGATAGTAGTAGTAGTAGTAAATCAATCATTATCGTTCATGAGCAATAGTTTTCGGTATACGTGATCTAATATAAGTATGGGTGACAGAATATAGAATAGCAACAATTCATGTAAATTCAGTCAATAAGCATTCATGTGTAAAATTAATTAAAAAAGTTAACACTTGAAGCCTACATTTATTTCTTTGGAGTTCATTTTTGTCATTGTTTATAGCGCCTCCTTATCGATTAAAATCTGTATGCTATAGCGTCCACAGTTTTTTCATATTTTATGATCCGGATGTTCATCCCAAGAGACGGAGAGCGGAGGTGGGGGAGTAAGAGCAGAAGAAGAAGAAGAAGAAAAGAAAAGAAAAGAAAAGAAAAGAAAAGAAAAGAAAGGAAAAATGAGATAGGCCTAAATATGGAAATACAGATTTCAATAACATATTTAAGGGCAAATATATTTTCTAAATGGGAAAAGAAAGTAGTTCCAAAAGTGGGCGAGAAAAGTGATACAAGTGTGGCGACCGGCGATATCTTAAGATAAGATCGTTATGAAATGTATAGTAAAATATTATACTTAGTTGTCCGTTATAAAATATAAAACTATGAATAAAAGTTTCTCACCATTCAAGATCAGACACAAACTCTAATCAGGCAGCGTTGTAGGCTGTAATCGCATTCTGTCTTATATCATACGTTTTCGAAGTTTCATTTAATCCTATAGGATAAAATCAGGCAACACAATTTAAGGAAGAATATAATTTGGTTTAGATTATTTTGTTTAATTACATATTCTGATAACATATCAGATGTTTTCTGTTCATGATACAATGTTTTATGCTATTAACATTTGCGTGTAATGTTGCTTAATGTGAATCGCGAATTAAAAGTTAAAGAAAATTATAAAATAAAGCATAGCTTCCTTACTAACGGTATAATAAAGTGACTAGTGCTAGTAATATTGCGTGTAGATATTAATATCGTGCAAAAGTTGCGCCTTGTAATATCTAACATCGTATATTGTCTGTGCTTATAAAACAAATCATGTACAATTAGGTTAGTTGTAGAATGTTATTGCTTTGCAAATTTCATTTTTATCCTTTGATAAATAACTTCTTTCTGGTTCTCCATGATTAAACCGCTTGTGTGTGTAAGGGATCAAAGCAGACCTATATCTGAGACGACTCCCGTATACTTCTGTTTTTAATTATCTCATTTTCAATGTTTGTATATTCATCTGACCGATATATATACGCTGGATAGAGTTTTCTTTGGAAACTGTGATCTATTATACAAATGGATATCCATTAGGTAAATTATTTCTGTAGAATACATACGAAAAACATGCAGTTATTGTTGTAATTTAATGTTCCGCAGGTTTATTTCTTGCAATAATCTTGCAGCGCAACTACTTGTTTGTAAAAGTAAAACTATAAACAAGAAAAGCATACCTTAATGGAGGTTGTTTCAAATGTTACATAAATCATAACAAAATAGTAGTTATACCAGTACATTCAAATCTTTTGATGAAAACAATGATCAGTGTTACTACAAATCAATACTTAACGGCAATGGTCAACTCATTATTGAAATGCCAGTGATGCACTTACAATCAATTGAACAAATTTATTCAAAACATATGTGAAGAATGTAAAATCATTGGCATTTCCTTGGACGACAAATTATTAACTTTCAACTTCAATATGCCTAATACAACATATAAAATACAGTTTTCTATAATTTCATCTCTAAACTCAATGATGCATCTCTCCTGATTCGGGGAAGACTAATACATACATACTATCTTAACTGGAAATATGACTTTCAAAAAGGTTGTATCATTATGTGGTCAAAGCAACTTGGATCAGGACAATAATACGATTCTGCTGACGTGTAGAATTCAGACATCTTCCAATGTAGACCTAGAAGTGCTCTATAGAAACTGAACTGCAATGCCGTTTCTCAAACAGAAGGTCCCTTGCACTTGCATTATATTGTTGAAATTCAATTCCAAGCCATCTTTCAAAGAATGGAAGAAATTTTGAATGTAGTACCTGATCGATGCAACGCAATCCAGTGAGACTTCTCTCCCTTCCGATGCCATAAATGTTATAAAATCTGGATTGGATGCGGGCAATGTGTTCAATAGCATTGTTTTGGTTCTTTCCCTTTTCACAACATACAATTACAAGAAGTCACCTGTCATTCAGTGAAGCATAAACACGAATGCCAGTCTCTTAAACCCCTGCTAGATGCTGGTGACATCAACTACGTCGTTCTTTTCTATACAGTTGTGGATCAAAGCGGCACTATTTGCGACGGCTGTCCATAGTATACAGCTACACCCGTCACCCTTTGGAAAGACATCTTTGGTTGGTTCAGGCGGCCGCGAAGATACGCTCATCACCTATGACAAAATGACAAATCTGTATGGACAGAGGAGGGCATCAGATCAGGTGCAGTAAGACTCGATTGTTATTCGATGTATCTGGACTCGTCTCCAGATGTCTAGACGTTGTCCTTCCACTGTATAGATAAAGGCATGGACGAGAGTGTGAGGCTGGCTCTACGTAACTTTCCCTCACTTAAATTCAACTTACAAGCTATTCAAGGTATCATTACATTCCACAGAACCCCAAACCTGATACCTTCAAGTCCTTTTGCGAGGGACTAGTAGAGAATCTGCAGGTGTGGATACACTAGGACTGTAACTGAAGACCTGCACACAAGTGGTTCAGGACAAAGGGTCGCTTCTTCGCTTGACCGAAGCAACATTCTAATTCGGCATCCTTTAGGCGATTTAGCAGCCCTCCTCAAAATCGCACTTATCACAGCAGCAGCATGAGCAAGGAGCTAGAACAGTTGCACCAAACATTTCTTGCTTCACCTTAACAGTGACAACATCGAACAAAGAGGCTCTGTCTTTGGCAGTCTACTCACAAGCGTTTGGGAGAGCAGATGAATCAGTCTGCAAACAAAATCGAAATTCTACAAAGCCACTTTGTTGCGGACCTTGCTGTCTATGCGTGAAGACCTGGACATTACAAAACGCCATTCCAAGAAGCTGATCCATTTTAGTATGGTCTGCCTGAATAAACCGATGAGGATAAACGACAAGACAAACTCCCAGACTTTGTGAATCTCACACTGGCAGGCATTCCAATCATCCACACTCTGCTGATGAAACCACAGATGAGATGGGAAGGCCACATCACCATGTCGTCTGACGAATTACTACCAAATATTATATTCTACGACAACCTGAAGGAGTGATGAAACGCTTCAAAGACTCACTCAAGTCATCCTTGACTCACTTCAACACTGACTCTAAGCCTTGGGAAGATCTCGCACATGATCGTTTCACTTGGCGCAGTCTCAACGTTACTGATCCTACAAAGTATGAGCTGAAGAGAATTGCAGAAGCACGAGCAGCGTAAATCTTGGAAATTCAGTACATATTGTACTGATCAAATAATCCTTAACGGCATCTCCAGTCCAGTGTGCTACGGAGAGTCCAGAGCACAAACTGGCCTGAACGGTCAGTCAAGTGTTGACAAAAACCAAACCAGATAATCGCGGCTAATTAAATCCGCTCATCTAGGATCGTAAACTTCGTGTGTTTGATTCTGATGTGAGCATGTGCTTAAGGGTGTTCGCACGTTGGTACTCGTGATCTCACAAAAAGACGTAACGTGATCTTGATATAATATTATTGTGGTAACATCAACTTGCTATTTTGAAGGGGTGTGTCCTTCACGTTAAAGTAGTCTTCATGACTAAATGTGTTGTATCATCGTTCATAGAAAACATAGCACGAGACATGCCTGTGCTGGGTTGCATGCCGTGCGATTAGGTAAATACGCTCAACATTTTTAGGATGCATGTATTATAACAAGTTATTGTACAGTAAAAATTGAAACAAGGCAAAATGGCATTTTGCACAAATACGAGTTTTACAGTTTGTGGTTCCTGTTGCTGATGAGTAGTATACATCACTACGGAAGCTCTAGCTATGTCCTACTGAGAAGTATTACGTACAACAAACTTCTGAATATATATATATATATATATATATATATATATATATATATATATATATATATATATATATATATATATACACACAAGTATGGATATAACATGTGGATCTCTTTGCAGCTTAGATATTTTGGAATGGCGAGCTGTACGGCACTGCATGGTAAGAAATATAGCAACATGGTTTTGGCCTCAAACAAATCAGTGTGAATTAAAGTGACGCTGACCGGCTGCCAAAGCGAGGCATCTGGATACAACAAGAGGGATTAACCACACGCCGGGATAATGAATCATAATAAACGGAAGTTAGAAGAATAACAGAGAGTATGTGTAAAACATACAAAACGGTCTTAAAATTAAGCTATTACACGTACGATGATACGTCGAAAGAGATTTTAAAAAGTGCTAGATTTCACTCGTACTTTCTGATGGTAGTCCTCATTTGGAGATCATAAAATAATGCAGCTTTCTACAAAGTCGTCATTGCGAATGAAGGTGAACAGAGATTTTGATCTGTTAACCACTTTACGGAATGTCTGATATACTTGTAAAACATATTTGGCACAAATACGTTAGAAAAAGTTTCTTACAAGATGAATCATATCATCGACCAAGACAATTGCCTGCAACACTGCATTCACGTCTTCATCAAACGATGCTACATCAGAATAATTTTGCAACAAATCCATTATTCATTGACAAAATGTAGCATAGTCTAATTCAAGGCTTGCGAAGAACCACCTGAAGATTATCGAATTTAGTATCGTCTTTTCTTTTTCATTCTAGCAATAATATTTTAATCACAAGGAAATCTGAGGTCCAAACTTCAACAAAATAAAAAGGTAGAGATACCTTTTTTCCAACGATACGAAAACGGTTTATAAAGAGTGTAAGCAAGTAGAATGTATAAAGGCCTGTTACGGGTAAGCTGTCCTTCGTCCCGCGGCATTGGCTAACTAAAATCGCACAACCTGCCAACAAAGAATTTACTATCGGATGTAACATTACAGTTTGTAGAAATATTCTTTGTTTGCTTCAATAATTAGGTTCTACAGATATCAAAGATGTAGATCACGTTAGAGCAAGCAACTAAATGTGGTTTGTGTACTAGAATGACAATTTTTAAAATTATATCGAAACTGCGTGTCACCCAAACCTGCGTACACCGAAATCCCCTTGAAACTAATATAGTTTCACTATCCAACATGTCCATTCTTTCATTTAAATTAACTCAGTTAGCCGAAAATCTCTAAAAATCAGAAGTTTAGTTTTGGTCCTCGGAAGTTTCGATATGCAGATGTTTTTTTTTTTCTTTTCTTTTTGTTTTGTGTGTGTGTGTGTGTGTGTGTGTGTGTGTGTGAGAGAGAGAGATTTGGATTTTTAACGTAGCTTGAACAATTTTTCAGTCATATCGCTACGATGTCCGCAGTGTGACAGTTTATAGTGATGTCTAGCACTGCGGCATCATGCCGCAGACATGTGGCATGATATCCCACCCAGTCACATTATGCTGACACCAGGCCGACCAATCCTAACACTGACTTCTTAATGCTGAGCGCCAAGCGAGGCAGCTGTTAGCACCATTTTTAAAGTCTTTGGTATGACTCGGCCGGGGTTAGAACCCACGACCTCCCGCATCCGAGGTGGACGCTCTAACCGCTAGACCACCGGAGCGGTGTTTTGTTTTATAATCCGGCCTATATAATAATTGACGATGATAAGCCTCATTTCAATTAATAGCTATGCGCCAGTACAAATGGTCCCTCTCTATTATCAAAACATACTGAAATCATTCAAATAATGTGATGATATGAATGAAAAGTAAAATTAATATTATTATATGCTCATTTTTTTCTCCGTTAACTTTACATTGTCAGAATCGTGCACTATTTCCCGATATTGCACCCTCGCGCTAAATTCATACTGAATGCACGCGAATAAAGGAACTACTTTCTACTGTAAACAAACAATTTTTTTTCTGAATGATCTAAAGCAGATGTTTAGTGGACTGCCACATACCGGGTGCTTTGGCACATTCCGCGCTAACTTTTTTGATACAATGTTTCAGATTTAGGCTAGCTATAGACGCCAGACAGGGTCCTTACAAATAACATGCAAGTTACAAGACATAAACTGTCTTCTTTAGCTGTTAATAAAAATGGCAAAAAGTATAGTTTCGTTATTGTTCCTTGAAATACAAGTAAAAATAAGCTCAACTTGGTTCTAAGTTTATCTCTGCTTTAAAATATGTGGGGATGGGGCCAAGGTTCTACAAATTGAACATACTCTTTCAGAGATAAATTTACTTTACAGTTTCTTTTCAGGTCAAAGACTGTCATTGAATTGATAGTAGCCTGTTGTAGTTAAGTCGGTTTAAGTTAATGAAAACTATTTCATAGAGTAATCAACATACTGAATGCATTTTGGAACATTTTTGGAAGGAAGAACAAACTGAAAGGTCCTATATTCACTAAGTTATGTTGACACCCTTTAGAAAGCATATACATATCTGAGAAAAATAACACAATTTTTATTAAAGTTCCACTTAGAAAATATTAGCAGACATAATAGGAGTTCTAATTAACAAGATTGATAAAAATTTTAATCAGATTATTTTTAGTAATTTGAAATAGCTCATTTATTATGAGTCATAACGATATTGTGCATGGAGAATGAGGACAATTTACACAGGTTTCCTCTTTGAGCTAATAGCAATTTTTTTTTAAAATTTGGACACTTAATATTACCATACGATGATTAAAATACTTGCAAGTACATTCAGTGTGTGTGTGTGTGTGTGTGTGTGTGTGTGTGTGTGTGATTTGGATTTTAAACGTAGCTTTAACGATTTTTCAGTCATATCGCTACGATGTATGCAGTGTGGCACTTTATAGTGTTGTCTAGCACTGGAGCCTCATGCCGCAGACATGTAGCATAACGTCCCACCCAGTCACATTATCCCGACGCCAGGCCGACCAGTCCTAACACTAACCTCTTAATGCTGAGCGCTAAGTGAGGCAGCTGCTAGTACCATTTTTGTAAGTCTTTGGTACGACTCCGCCGGGATTCGATCCCGCGACCTCCTGCATCCGAGGCGGACGCTCAAACCACTTAGGCCACCGGGGCGGTCGCTAGTACATTTAAATTCAATAGTATCATAATGATGTGACATAGTAAAGAATAAGTGTCAGGAATATAAAGATATAGCAATGTTTTCTTCTTTATAATCACATTATTATCCTTCTTATCTTATGGAACAATTATTGACAACAGTAATTAAATATAAAGCATGTTGACGTCTGCTTGTTATTAATTGTATTTTGCAGTCTATAATTAGTGTAATAAGTACATATTGGCAATATATACAACCCTTGGACCAGTGAAGTTGATCTAATAATTCGCATAAAATTAGAATCCTGCTGTGAGTGAGCCTGGCTAGACAGAACCTACAACCTGAGACTGCATCAGTTCTACAAGCTGAGACTGCATCAGTTCCATTATACTCAACGAGCCAATCAGCTGTGATTGTATTCTTTTGTAGCCTCGAACAAAAGCATTAATATTTTTGCCTCTGACTTTCCCGGAGACATGCTGACCAGCGAAGAATGTTACTTGCACTCAACAGAAAGGGGCGTAAAAGCCTAAACAGAAAATATAATGTTTATTGAGAATTGTTTGAAAATGCTACAAAACTTATGCTGATTGTTGTACATGTTCTGTTCAGGTTAGTACCTAGCACAAACAAATATTCTTGGTTTATCTGAACTTATAACTAACACAGTGGATTTAATCAAACATTTAGAAAAATGAAGGAAAAAATTAGTGTAGCAACACCTGCAGTAGTTTCACATGCATGGGAGAGAAAAAGTTTGTCCTTTAATTAGTTTCTTTAGGAATGTGTGACATTATCCTGTAAGGCAAGAAGATTTTATTCCTATTACGGTTTGCTGGTGTTCACATTAATTTCCACTGCCCCTGAATATCCTCGGGGCTACAGGAGATGACGCAGAGTCACGTGATTGGTCAGTGCATGAGTTCACGTGAGTGTATTAATAGTTTTGAGCACTTGTGGGATTTTATTCTGTGATTTATTGTCGATGAACCCAAGTTTTCTTTGCAAATAATACTTTTCTTTGGAATAAACGTGAATTCCCGTACTATTGGTATCAAATCCGTGGATGGATGACTTGAGGTTAATCACTCTGACCTGTGATTCAGATTTACCTTTGTCTGCAGGTGAGGTTCTGTAATGCAATTGCGGATTGTGGCGCACAGCCGTCTTCTCAAGGAACACAGCCAAATCCCGAACATAACTCAAATGACTCAAATGACATCTTTTACGTTCTTCCAAAGGGGAGAATTCCGATACCCAAATTAGAAAGCATAAATCAAGGGTGAAACAACAGTTTTAAATGTCAAATTCCTCAAGTAAAGTAGTGGACATATAAAAAATGATTCCACCTGAAAATGTGATCATCATTGGACCGCCAGTGACTTCGGCTACATTGTATACAAATGAGTGTATCATGACAGTTGCCTCTACGTATCGCGTGGTTTCTCGAGACAACTCAACTACAACATGGCACACTCAAACGTCTTCGTTGTCAACAACTACCAATTTTACACGTGAAGTGCACTTTAACGATGGTGTCCAACAACAGTTGCAGAAATATCACAAATTTATGCAGAAACTGGCAGAGACTAGTTGCAAGTTAGTCACATCTATTACAAAGTTAGTGAAGAAAACTCTCAGCTCCCGCCACTGTTGAGCTTCTTGATTGTGGGTCAGTGGTTTTGTAGCTCGAGGCTAGTCTGATATTTCTGACGTATAATGCGACCCGCACAATGATACTGTTTTATTGAATCGCCAAATCAATTTTCGTCGGATTCTGAGATTGGTGATGTCATTTCGAACACTTTTACCGGTGTCTCAAATGTAGTCAGTCCGCGCACTCATATATTGCAATTCCAGACTCAGTCACCATCCTCAACAGATAGTTCTACATTAACAAGATTGTAATCAAGCCAGCAATGAATTTCTTCATCCAGCATAGCCACGTCAGGTCAGCCCCAGTTTCTTTCCGATTTGGGGACTTTCTCTGAAGCAGATGACAATATTGGCCCTCCGATTTCAGATTTACTTGCTGACACTGTCACTACTCATTTTCTGTCAGGTCCATGTACATAAGGTCAAAGAATTAACACTTACAAGAGACCCATTAACTGTACTAGCATGGTTGTACCCAAATGGAACCCATAAATATGGGACAAGCTCCAATGATGATATTTGCAATGGTACCAGTTGTCGCTACAGCTCCTTGTTGACTCGTACAAAGTGCCTGGAACAGACTGTACATGCATTCCGCCTGCTTTCTATAGTTCATTATGAATTTTCGCACAGAAGCCGTTCATCATTCGGCTTGAATTGATTGGTCAATATGGGCTTTTTGTGGTACTCGAAAGATAGTTTCCGAGTATCTGGTTTTTGGGATGTATTTGGCCAAAACCTCTAAGACATCAATCAGGCCATGAGAGTAGGTTCTCGTACTGTTCAGTTTTCTGGTTCCTAGTGAGGTCGATATCACCCATGCAACCCCTCACAGCATTATTCCAAAACTGTCGAAACTTTACCATGAAACATTGGACTTATGTATAAAAATGGATGTGATTTCGTCACGAAAGGCATAATGATCCTCTTACAATATCTGCCAACATAGTCCTTTAATTTTGACGGCACTTTACAACTCAGGACTGGGATAAAACGCCCGCAGCACAACTAGGTCTGCATTTTGTCAATGTTCACATATGACAATGTGACTCGATTCGTACACGCCCATTAATTGCCAGATTTCTTAAAGGTGTTTTTCATTCCCGTCCTGAGCTGCCAAGATATTCCACAGTATGGGCATGACCCTGGTTTTGCGTTATTTGAAACAATATTTTCCACTCACGTTATTGTCTTTAAAACAATTAAGTTGATCATTCGTTTAGCTATTCTGAATGAGTACAGAATGCACGCATTACATCTTGTAGATATTAGAACTGTAATTTATGATTCTTGTGTAAATATTCGCATAAGAGATTTACTTAAACAATCTAGACCAGGTGTTCATTTTCAGAAATATTTATTGCTTCGTACTCCATAGATCCTGGCTAATGTGTGTTGATAACATTACAAAAATATATGCCGAGAACTAATGAAATCCGTGAGAATGAAACATCGCTGTTTATTATTGTTTAAGCAGCACACAAGCGTGTGACAACACGATAGCAAGGTGGATGAAATTAGTTGTGCAGGCAGCAGGAGTTGATATGGGGTTTTTCCACATAGTACCAGATATGCATCTTGCTCTTTTATTGCAGCCTTGGAAGTACCTGTTAATAATATTTTAAGAACTGTAGGTTGGCATAAAGGCGCTGTTTTTAGCAAATATTTTCAAACGCCCGTGAATGTTGACACTAGTTTTAGTGTCACAGTTCCGACAAGTGTGTACGCTAACCTGTACAACTTTTTCTTTGTAGTTTCATCATTTACCTCCTATAGCTGCACACTTAGTTCAATAGATTTTCACATTTTTGTGAGTTTCTTCAATTGTCTTTACAGTTATTTAACCTTAATTTTACACTTCTTGGGATATTATACCTTATTGCTTGTTATCCATTTTTCTGAGTTATATATACTCTAAAATATCATGTAACCCTGAGGGTACATAAGGGCAATGGAATTAGTAATTAAACGAGACTTACTGGTAAGTTGAAATTTGATGATAATTTCATTGCACCTGAATACCTGAAGGATTACAGGCCCTCTATTGTAGGTTTTCTTATTTTGTTCCATTCTTTAAGAATTGCGTGTGATCTCTTGGTGAAGTGATATCGATGTATTCAGACTGGGGCTCTGAAGGCTGGCTAATAACACGACTACGCCATCTCCTGTAATCCCACTCGTAGTCAGGTGCAGTGGAATTATCATCCAACTTCATTTCACAGATAAATTTCGTTTAGATACCAATTAATTAGTATTCAGAGTATGTTCCAGTAAGTTTATACAATCCAGTGTAATTTTATTGCTTGAAGTCAAAATGAGTTTGCACAGTCCACCGAAAATAGGCTACGTTTACTTGTATCTGAATAAATTATCAAAAATGGTTACAAGAAGCAAATACGTTAATTTAATTTGTATTTCTGTCAATTCAGTATGAGCTATACTTCAGTATAAAACTTACTGCAGATAGGATGCACCGATTTCTACGACTGCACCATCCTTAACTTTTAACCGCAAGTACATACAGTTGTTAATTCTCCCCTAACTGGCTAAGATTGTTCTTAAATATTTCAACAGCAACACAACCACTAAACATCCAAAGCTGAAGTTAATATTTTTAGAACCATCTGTTTTTCTTTCCTTTTTCTGCTGTTTCTTGTTTGCTTGTTTGTTTGTTTGTATTTTTAATCTTAGAAGTGATTTTTAGAATTTTACTTACTCTGCTATTTTTGGTAATTTAGAAGTTTTAAAACACTAACAACAATGCTGACTTAATACACTAGACAGCCGGTCAAATGTGATTGGTTTTAACATAAAGTCAACCCTGTCGAGATGTGCATGAAATCTAAAGGACACCGAATGGTCTACGGACAAGGCCACAAATCAAGCAAATTATAGGAGCTCCGATGGAAAATGTATACTCACTGACAATTCCGGATGCATAAACCAACATTAATCCAATCTGCATTTTATTTTAGTTTTTAAGCATTTGCAATTATTATTCATGTACTTTTCATGAACGTTTCAAAATGTTAAAATTAAACTGGCTAACATTGTTAGAACATATATGCCACTAGAGCGCGCATCAGATTCACAATATATGCGTGATTCATGATTCAATGGAACCTAACGGATACCACCGACTCTGGCAATGAAAACTTCTGTTACTCGAGGAAAACCAGATGGTAATTCGGAATAATCACATATCATTGCTGAGTGGGATGCTGAACATCTTTTCACTGGTCCTTGCCAGACTTTTGCAGATGTTTACTCACAATGAACATAGGAACGATAGAGTTTTTTTAACATATCTAATTCATGAATCAACGTCACCTTTTTCCATACTTGTGAGACTATTTTCCAGTGAGTAAGCGGATATAAAGCACGGAGCATTTTTAAGAGGCGGTGGTTACACTGGCTGATGGATTGATCAACGCTTTACATCGCCCCAGATTATCCGCTGTAATGGTCTCGATCTTTTTCCAGGCACATACATTTCGTTTTCAATTAAATAAGACTCTTTTGCTCAATGTATGCGAATTCTTTTGCTATTTGTCTTGGCACCGGTTCTTGTAACTCTGCAGTGACAAACATAAAACAACTCTCGAAGGAACTGAAGTTACACTTTGAACAAGGCTCAATAATTTCATTCATATACATTTTCATGTTGTCTGCCTTTAAATATTTATTTCAAAATTGGTCCTCTTTTACAAAGTGTTGTCAGTGAAGCTGAACCTTCGGTTGCGAAATAACAACGTGAGTTCAACAACTATGATGAACTGAAAGTAAGTAAAGTAATTTGAGACCTGATTGCAAAATACATGGGTTTTCGCTGTCATTCAAAAAAAACAATCAGCTTTTCTGAAATCCGGGTAGGATGAACCCTGATATATAGACCGAGCTATGAGATCGAGACATAAATATGATGATGAGACAACCGTGTCAATGAACACCCCTGTTAATATTTAAGGCCTTATTGTCAAATAAGAACAATGTAGAATCAACTGGAAGCGATTTTCTCGATTTATGACATATCCAAATGGCCATTGTGAACTAAATTAAACAGTAATAGCTTTGCTATATTGATACTATTATAGCTATGCATTATATTGTGTGTGTGTGTGTGTGTGTGTGTGTGTGTGTGTGTGTGTGTGTGTGTGATCTGGATTTTAACGTAGTGTTATGTATATGTAAATAAATTGTTTGTTAGTTTTAAATTTTTTAAATATATTTTTATTTTATTCCATTACATGTTATTGCAATGATAATTGTGTCTACTGGATTTGATTTTTTGTTAAAACTACAATTCAGTTCTGATTGACCTGATCAACAGCCAGTAGTTTGAAACATTGTATCTCTTGCTGACCTATATTCAGAACCAGTGTCAAGTTTGGAGTAAACAACTTTATTTTTATTATTCATTTCTAGAGTAAAAATCATTGATTTTTAGCTTAGGCTATACTAGAGTACGTGATAATTCTCATGTAACATTTCTACGTTGTTCTGTAGAGAGGTGATCACGTGACCTCATCCGGGAATCTGTTTTACGTCTTAATTTACTGTATAGTCGTTTTCTTGAGAAGAAATAGTTAGTTGTGCTTTAAACCTTTGAACCTCAAAGGTGTTTTGTTGTGACCAGTTTGAGGTGAATTTATCTCTTTTGTGGAATTAGTAATTTACTTTCCCTGGAAAATACTAGTGCTCATCAGAATTCTTGGACAAAGGCATTTATCGAAATTTATTCAGAAATTCAAAAATGGAATATTATTTCTTTGTGATTCAACAAAGAACTGTTGACACATCAGGACAAAGCAGACCATCGAAGACGTCATCCCCTTCCATCTTGGAATCTCATCGTGATTAGAACTGTGATCCACTTTGAACTTTTCATTGATAGGACTTATATTTTTAACTCTTGGATTAATTTTTGGATTTGATTCATAAACCGTAAGTCCTTTTTCTTATTTTTACCTTGTTTTTTCTAGGGAAATAAATTATTTGTTAAATTTTACAAAGATTGTTGGCTTCACTCTTTTCTTGTTACTTTTGTACGAGTCTAGACACGAAACAACAAAACTGGGGGCTGGTCCAGGATATATGAATTTTGCAAAAAATATTATAGAAAGTTGTTTTTCGAAATTTAAATTCCCCTAGTTTTCAGATTTTTTTTTTTTCGAAAACCCAAGTATTATTTCACACTTTGTTTGAAATCTTTAGTGAAATCAACAGGCTTTTTACAATGTCATTAAAAGTGGAAATCTTTCTTTCAAATCCTACCCAGGAGCAGTTGGATTGTTTGAAACAAGATGAATTGCTTGAACGTGCCTGAAAATATGATCTTTCTGAGGCAAAAGCTTATTTAACGAAACAAGAAATAAAAAACATTTTCATCCAGTATTTGGTAGAAAAGTGTGTTTTGGAGAAAAGTGTTTTGGTTCCGATCAGTAAGTTTGTATCAGACTCTCACATAAAAGTAAAGGAATTAAAATTAAAATACAAGATAGAATTAGAGTTAAGAAAGCTGGAACTTCAGAAAGAAGAAAAACAAATGAGGAGAAAAGAGGAGAGAGAAACAAATGCAGTTGTAATTTGAGAAAGAGGAGAGAGAGAGACAGAAAGAGGAGAAACAGATGCAAATGCAGTTACAAACGGAGAAAGAGGAGAGACAGAGACAGAGACAGAGACAGAAAGAGGAGAAACAGATACAAATGCAATTAGATAAGGAGGAGAGCGAGAGAGAGAGATGCAAATGCAAAAAGAGAAGGATGAAAGGGAATTTCAAATTAGGTTTAAAGAATTAGAGCTGGCAAGTGAAAGGCACATTCCCACTTCACATACAAATTCAAGTTTTGATCTTAGTAACAATCTTAGGTTAGTGCCCCCTTTCAGAGAAAAAGAAATAGACAAATATTTCCTAGTTTTGAAAAGGTTGCTGAAAATTTGAAATGGCCAAGGGAGCATTGGACTCAATTATTACAGTAAGTACTTATTGGTAAAGCTAGTGATATTTACTATTCACTGTCAGTTCAGCAAAGTGCTGACTATGGTCTGGTTAAGGAATACATCTTAAAGGGTTATGAGTTGGTCCCTGGGGCTTATCGGCAAAACTTTAGGAACTATCAAAAGGAACCTGACAAACTTATGTCGACTTTTCAAGAGAAAAAGAGCAGTTATTTGATAGATGGTGCTTAGCCAAGAAAGTTGATCAAGATTATGAAAGTCTCAAACAACTTGTATTACTTGAAGAGTTTAAAAACTGTGTCCATAGTGACATTAAGACTTATCTTGACAAGCATAAGATCGAAACCTTGGAAAATGCTGTTCGTGCTGCTGACGAGTATTTCTTAACTCATAAAGTTCCTTTTGTAGGCAAGTCTTCCACTCAGCAGTCTACTGGTAGAAAGGTATTTCAGCCTAATACGACTCCTTCTAAAACTCAATCTGGCACAAGTTTTAAAAATCAAGCTTCTGATAAGCTTGATCAAAAATCCTTGTCTCTGCCTACGTGTACCTATTGCAAGACGAAGGGACACGTTATTTCTGATTGCTTCAAATTGAAGTATAAGCATCAGAATCAAGATAGACCTATCCCAAATGCTCTTATTTCTAAGAGGTCAAGGTCACGGTCATGTATTGAAAGCAATACATTTGTTGGGTCTAATAAACCCCAGTCTGATTTTATTATGGAGAATTATGAACTATTCATGTCGAAGGGTTCTATATCACTCTTGGGTGATTTGGCCAATCATATTCCTATTAAACTTTTCAGGGACACAGAAGCTTCTCAGAGTCTTTTATTATCAGGTACTTTGCCTTTTTCTGAGAAGTCTTCTTCTAATGAGAGTGTTCTTATTCAGGGAGTAGAGTGCGGCTTTGTTAATGTTCCTCTCCATTCTGTAAATTTTTCATCAGACTTAGTTTCAGGACCTGTGACAGTCGGAATAGTGTTTTCTTTATCCGTTCAGGGAATGTTTTATTACTAGGAAACGACCTAGCTGGAGACTAGGTTGTGGTTAATCCTCTTGTAACTGACAAGCCTTGTTTCGATCAGAAAGTCGATCCAATTCAAAAAGAATCGCCTGATTAATACCCAGCTTGTGCAGTTACCAGAGCTATGTCAAAGAAAGCTCTTGAGAATGATTTTGATAAGGAAAGTATTCCTTTAGCTGACACATGTATCGGCCAGGCTTTTGATGAGGTCACTTTCACTCCTTGTTTGTATCAATCAAAGGGTATTGATCACAGTGATCCTCTTTTAACTACTCATTCTGTTTTTGCTAATCAGGGTGACAAACGACAATCACTTGTTGTCGAACAGGAAAAAGATCCTGAGATCTCCTGTTTGTTTCAAAGAGCCATTAGTGAAATTGAAGCCACTGAAGTACCTGTCTGTTATTTCATTAAAAATGGAATTCTTATAAGAAAATGGAGAGCTCCCGAGGTACCTGCTGGTGAAGAGTGGTCAGTGAACTATCAGATTGGAGTTCCAAAATCTTACAGACATGAAATACTTAGTCTGGCCCATGAAACTCCTTTGGCAGGTCATTTAGGGATCGTAAGATTTATCACAAGATCTTGACTCACTTTCATTGGACAAAAATTAAAAGTGATGTTTGTAAATACTGCCGATCGTGTCATACTTGTCAAATGGTAGGAAAACCCAGTCTTAAGATACCTAAGGCTCATCTACAACCTATTCCTGCATTTGACGAACCATTTAGCAGAATAATGGTTGATTGTGTTGGTCCCTTACCTAAGACAAAGTCGGGTAACCAATATTTGTTGACCATTATGTGTGCGTCAACAAGATTCCCAGACGCAATTCCTTTGAGAAATATTAAAACTAAAACAATAGTAAAAGCTTTGATAAAGTTTTTTTACTCAGTTTGGCCTTCCCAAATCTGTTCAATCTGACCAAGGGTCAAATTTTATGTCTGGAATTTTCCAGCTAGTTATGCTTGAATTTGGCATCCAGCAATTCAAGTCAAAGGTGAAATAATGTTTCGACAGAACTTCAATGGAGAGAACTTTTGAGTGTAGTAATAGAGTTCCTTCTCTCTTGCTCATTCTTCAAAATTTTCTTCAGATTAGGAATTACGGTCCTTATAAAGTTATGAAGAAAATGAATGAGCTAAATTATAATAATAGTACTCTGATCTAAATAAATTATAGGAGTGCCAGTATATTGAGAGAGATATCCAGGTAAATCATGCAAGTAATTTAGTTGTACCTGTCCCACTCACTGAGGATTTAAGTGAAGGAATTCAATCGGACTCTTTTGATTTTGGAGTGACAAATCTTCGAAATTCGGAAATTATGAATAATCTGGACCAGAAACTTTCACATTTGCAACAACAAGATAGGAATGAACTTAAGCAGTTATTATTTGAATATGAGCATTTATTTCCAGATATTCCTACGAGAAGAAACAAAATTTTTCATTACGCTGAAATTATAATTTCCAAACCTGTGAAACAACATCCATACAGGATGAACCCTCTCAAACAGGAATACTTGAAAAAGGAAATTCAGTATTTGCTGGAGAATGATTTCCTAGAGCCCAGTAAAAGTGACTGGAGTTCACCATGTATACTTGTTCCTAAACCAGATAAAACTTTCCGTATGTGCACTGATTATAGGAAGGTGAACAGCGTGACTAAAACAGATTCATTTCCAATACCAAGAATCGATGACTACATTGATAAAATTGGAAATGCCAAGTATGTCGCCAAATTTGACCTTCTGAAAGGATTTTGGCAAATTCCACTAATGGAAAGGGCAAAGGAAATTTCGGCATTCGTGACTCCAGATGGACTCTATCAATATAAAGTGATTCCGTTTGGGATGATTACCTCTGGTCTAGATAATTGTGATGCTTGCATCCATGATGTCATCATCTACAACGACACCTGGGAAGAACATCTATTTACAATTCGGAAATTCTTTGACAGACTCACTGATGTAAGTTTGACAATCATTTTATCCAAAAGTGAGTTCTTCCGTGCTTGTGTAACATTTCTAGGACATATTGTGGGACATGGACAAGTTAAACCTACAGATGCTAAGGTCAAGGCTATCTCTGAATTCCCTGTGCCTTTCAGTAAAAAGGAACTGATGCGATTTTGGGGTATGGCTGGATACTATCGGAATTTTGATCCAATTTTTCTATTATTGCTGAACACCTGACAAATTTTGTTAGCAAGAAAAATAAGTTTCTTTGGACTGGAAAATGTCAGGAGGCTTTTGACAAGTTAAAGGCCATACTTAAGAGTGCACCAGTTCTTACAGCTCCAAATTTCAGTCAATCATTTAAACTATCTGTTGCTGCAAGTGATGTTGGGGTTGGAGCAGTATTGATTCAAGAAGATAGAAATGGTGTTGATCATCCAGTGTGCTATTTTTCTAAGAAATTAAATAAGCACCAAAGAAATTATTCAACAATCGAGAAGGAATGTTTTTCTTTGATATTGGCATTACAACATTTTGAAGTTTACATTAGTTAGCTACTTCTCAGATTATTGTGTTTAGTGATCACAACCCCCTTACTTTCATCGACAAGATGAAAAACAAAAATCAGAGATTATTAAGGTGGAATTTGTTGTTACGGAAATATAATATTTATATCAGGCACATCAAGGGAAATAACAGTTTAATAACAGATGCACTTTCACGTGTATAGAAATATTATTTCATGTACACTTTGTATAATTCATATGAGTTCCTCTATAGCAATATTTTTTTTTTACCTCATATATAATTAATCTATGGTAAAAAGAAAGCTTTTTTATATAAATCTTTCTTTTTCTTTTATGGGGAGAAGTGTTTTGTATATGTAATTAAATTGTTTCTTTGTTAGTTGCTAGTACCATTTTTATGAGTCTTTGGTAAGACTCGGCCGGGGTTCGAAC
>JAECUM010038840.1:0-26487 GCA_016617855.1 Megalonaias nervosa | reverse complement strand
TTGCATGTAAATAGGTTGATTTTAGGAAGTTCTTGTCTTGCCTTTTTATATTTCTAGTTTGGACTAATGCTCAGTTGCATTACTTGCTTTAAATACCATTGCTTCAGGGCTTCTCTGCCCAAACTGGTTGTCTGACTCATTTAAAGAGGTAAATGATGATGCTGTATGACTATTTAGTTCAGTCATGTTATCTGATTTCAATGATGCTCCTCTTGATTCCAAAAGATGATTCTTCCCAAAATGGTACATTTTAAAGACGATGATGGTAATGCTTTAGACCATCTCTGTCCCCAGTAAGGTTATCTGTTAAAAGTACTTCTATCAATGTTTGAGAATCACTCTGTCCAGTCTGGTTCTATGTTGAAGATGCTTCTGCTCTTAATGGTTTGGTACCACTTTTGTTGGACTATGCACTTAACATTAAAGATGTTCTGATCAGAGTGCTTAATGGAAAACGATGCCTTTGTTAATGCATTACAATTACTGACAATCATGTTTCCTACTGTAACCAAATACTCGGAGGATATTTTAGCACCATTATTACCTGTCTCACATGCAAAAGTTGAAGATGCATCTGTGACAGAAACTGGAGCATCAACAGCAGTAAAATCTTGGCCAGACTGCAAAACAATGGATTGTTGCTTCTGTAAAATGACTTGCACATTGATATATGTAGCTGGCTTTGTATCCACACAAATACTAAATGCACCACCTACAGTTGTTCCTGTGGTTACATGTATCCATCCATTATTGACCATTATTCCATTAATCAGCTGACACAGATCCATTTATCTGGATAGTCGTTAAAGAACCACATGTACATGGCTGAATGACTTTCTAACCCAGTAGTAAGAGATGTAGCTGTCTGTCAAGGTAAAGATGGAAATTCCATTCTTACTGAGTTATTAAAGGGTACTAGATGAAGTTTCCAATGCATTTAATGCAACAGTAATAGTTTCAGTTTCAGAATTAGAAGTATTAGTTTCAGAAACAATATCCACAGGTGGTTCCCAGGTGGGAATTGTTGCAGTTGTTGGTAAAATAACTGGTATTGTAGCTGTTAGTACTTCACCTGATGTTGCTCCTGTGGATGAACTACTTCTTACACTTGGTAATAATTCATTTGGTTTAGCTGTTGTTGGTAAATCGCTTATTAGTGTAGCTGTTGGCAAACCAATTGATGTTGCAACTGTTGATAAACCACTTGTAGCTGTTGTTAAACCACCAATTACTAAAGTTGATGCAAAGTCTCCAAGGTCAGTTTGAGATCCTGCATCTATGCATTTTGGTTTGATTTCTGCAATTGTACTTTCTTCCAAGTCAGTCTGTGATCCAGCATCCATGCTTTTTGGTTTGATTTCAGCCACTGTACTTTCTCCCAATTCAGTCTGTGATCCAGCATCCATGCATTTTGGTTTGATTTCTGTAGTTGTACTTTCTGAAAGATTGAACAAGAGTTTTACTGTACAACAATATTCAGGCTAACTTGCTTTGAACATACTTTCGGATCAAACAATGTTCCAACACCTACAGTCATATGGAAATTCAATATTTGCTACACATTCTTGCTTTTGAAAATCAGACATTCACTCTAAGTACTTACTATTATACATACTCCTAACAATTACAGTTCGAATAACACCACTGCCACCACAAGTTGGAATCTGCTGAAAGGCTTATTCTTTATTTAACCTTGCTGTCAATATAAATTGCCATGGATACAGTAGAAAATGCAATGCTTGAGCTAGCATATCTAGCACTGTCATAGTAAAAATACATACCTTTTAAAAAAAATGAATCACTAAAAACTGAACTGACATTTGAAAATGAGGCTCACTGGATCATACTGTTTAAGCTTGGCAGTGGTGTCGTTTAAGATGTCTTCTGGAGAACAGTTTGAAGTTTGATTTTGAATCCTGTGGTAATCATACTAAGCTAGATACCCAGATCATGTGGTACAATGGTAATTATACTAAGCTAGATACCTGCATCATGTGGTATGGTGGTAATCATACTAAGCTAGATACCTGCATCATGTGGTATGGTGGTAATCATACTAAGCTAGATACCTGCATCATGTGGTATGGTGGTAATCATACTAAACTAGATACCTGCATCATGTGGTATGGTGGTAATCATACTAAGCTAGATACCTGCATCATGTGGTATGGTGGTAATCATACTAAGCTAGATACCTGCATCATGTGGTATGGTGGTAATCATACTAAACTAGATACCTGCATCATGTGGTATGGTGGTAATCATACTAAGCTAGATACCTGCATCATGTGGTACAGTGGTAATTATACAAAGCTAGATACCTGCATCATGTGGTACAGTGGTAATCATACTAAACTAGATACCTGCATCATGTGGTACAGTGGTAATTATACAAAGCTAGATACCTGCATCATGTTGTACAGTTGTAATTATACTAAGCTAGATACCTGCATCATGTGGTACTGTGGCAATTATACTAAGCTAGATACCTGCATCATGTGGTACTGTGGTAATCATACTAAGCTAGATACCTGCATCATGTGGTACAATGGTAATTATAAGATGCTAGATACATGTACCTGCATCATGTGGTACTAATTGCTTAAATAAAAATTACCCACACCATCGAAACAAGAATGAAACTTTAATGTTGTTTCCTTTTTAAATAAAATATAAAATTTACTATTTTTTGATGATATTTATTCATTGTTTTGCAAAACATAATTTACCCAATCAATTTTGTTACTTTACAGAATTTAGGTAAATTTATGCTGAAAACCTACTCTGTTGCTCCTGTAAAAAGTACTTCCAATAACCAATTGTAGACTCCCCCCTCCTTTCTGGACCATTCTGTAATGACCGCCTTGCCTGGAATTGAGATTTCACAAAACTGCTCACAAATTTTATTCTTTCTTCCCATTCTCTAAAGAATTTTGAGAAAGGGACATAAATGTTACATGTCCAGCAAAATTTTAACTTGCCAAGGCTTCCAGACAAGGTTTGCTTTGGTGTTTTACCACACAGCAACACAAATGAGTTATTTATTGCCATAGCAATTGAAGTAAAGTGCCTACCCTAAGGATACACCACAACTTCTGTCTCCAATAGTCATTTGTATGACATGCAGTAAATCAAATAGGGCCTGTTCCACATCCCCACATCAATCTACAACCTGCAACAGGTTGCCAGACAAGAGATTTATTTTAGCAATTGTATGTCCAGCAAATACTACCTTGTGATTGGCTGAACAATGAACCTCCCAAACTCTGGCCTCCAAATAAGGCATCAACTGTGGATGCTTTGCTGGTTGTGGAGTCAAAACCTAGAAAAGTAGCAAAACAAAATGCAACTAAGGAACTCTTTACCTCAGTGGCAAAATAAGGATCACAGTCTGAAAATTTCTCTTTTGATTCACTGGTCAAGGACCAGAAGGACACTATACTTCCCAGGTCTCCATAAGCCAAGGACCAGTCCAACACCTAAGTCTTAGTCCTGGTTGAGAACAGACAAGCATTTGATTGATTAAGATCAAACATCAATGGGCGATCTATGTACAGGATGCTAAGGTTGCCAATCTCCAATAACATTTCTGCCACCAGTCTCTCACTATCAATCAACTTCTGCTTGCATCAGTACACTTTTATGAATCTTCTAGGATGATTTAAGGACTGAAAAGCACATTTCTTCACCATGGTGGCCATAATCGATGTCCAAGGGGTAATATTTTTCCTGAGGACCAACCAGTCCTTGGGATGAATGTGTGCATAAAGTTTAATGGTAATTCTCTCAGTAGTTGAGGAGGAGTAGAGATAACAAACTTGTGATAATGGAAGAATGGCAGACAGATGATGAATGACAGGCCACTGCACAAAATCTTTAGACTTATGATCAGTATAGTTGACAATTATTTTACACTACCTGAATGCTTGGCTGGTCTGTCTGAATCACAGGCAGTACAATTTTGTTCTTCTGCTTCGTTCTTGGTGAAGCAGACATTACAGTTCCACCTTCCTCTTTGCTTTATGCTGAACAGTGGGTTGGATGTGCAGCCAACACCTGACACTGTAAAACAGAAATAACAATAATTTATGGCTTCTAAATGGAAGTTTCAAAGGAGGCATGGTGGCTATGTGGATACTGTACCAGACTTGCAACAAGAAAGGAACAGATTAGAACCATGCATATGCCTAGCTGGGTGACAGCTTGGATGTGACCAGAGGCAAAGCACTTTAGCTGACTTGCCTCAGCAAGATATAATATTTCAGGTATTGATGGGCAAATAAACATCATTCGATCATCATCTGATTTACTGCGAGTATGTTTTATATTTAGTTCCTTCATAACCCTGATAAAATGTTTGAAGCATTTCATTCCTTGCTGGACTTTTGCATGTTAAAGTGATTGTGTGACAAAGTAAAACCAACCAAAGTATTGACACGATTTGACATGGGCTTAAGTGAATTAATGGAGAGGAGACAATAGGTAAAGAAAACAGAAATTTCCAGGTGAAAATACTGGGTATAAAGAAAGCATGGTATTCAGAATTTGAATTTACATATAGGTGTCTTTAATATCTAAAAATAGGAAATTGATTGATGCTTCTTTATTTACTGGTACTTCTTGTTTTTATTGCATGTATAATATATTATATAATGATGCTCAGGCAGTGAAACATACACTACAGATGAGGAGAAGAGTAATGAGAATATAGAAGTATAACAAGGGTTGAATGAAAAATGTCCAAGTGCAAAAGAAAGAAAAAACCCTTCAATAGAACTAATACTCTACTGACTGAAAGGAATGTTCAGGAATCCAAGATAATCTGCAGCTTCTTGTTTCTAACTGGTTATTATTAAAACCATTCCCCTTCAGACACTTCAACATATCAAAACTTTGGTACAAAACTATTTTCTTATGTTATTTCTTTGGCGCCTCATTTTTTATCTGCCTATGATGTGAAACATGATACAAATTTTCTAAGTAAAACCACATTACACTGAAAATAAATTTGATATTACTGCTTGTATACAAAATTCTGTTGCTCAGTAGAATAGCCTTTTCCCTTTCTAATGACATGAAATTAACAATTCCTTATAGAAGTTTTAAAATATTAATTACATGACTGTATAATGACCCTTAAATGAAAAGGTTTGTGGAAACAATTTTTTCCTTCTTTTAGAACTTGTGATCTTGACCTCTGACCATTAGATGCCTACAAACAGAATATAGAAAAAAATAGAGAAATTTCGATGTGAACAGTTATGGTGTAAAGAAAGCATGGTATTTGGCATTTAGATTTTAAAATATTGGCATCTTTAATATTTAACAATAAGAAATTTATTTCTTATTTCTTTATTTATTTGTTGGTATTTTCTTTACTGCAAGTATAATATATTACGGTACTCAGGCAGTGAAATTTATATTACAGATGGGGAGAATAGCTGAAAGGTAGGAAGAGCATTTCATATTTCACTGCTTTATACATCTCATCTTAAAATCAATGTCTGATGGAGTTGTTGAAAGCTGTAGCAACTTAGATCTACATAAACGTTGCTACTTATTATTGTAAAATAAAAATTTAACAAAGGGTAAACATGTACCAATTGGCAAATAGGTATATTTATGGCTAGTGTGACAGAAAGCATGGAATCATCAAGGAGTAAGAAACAATAGGAAAAGTGTCAAATACAGGAATATTTTTTACACAATACAAACTGATGAATTCTGATTGAGTGTGTTAATACAGAAAATATTTCTTTACATGTGTAATGAGATAATAGAAGAAAACCTCTGTACAATTGAATCATTTTTTGCAAGCTGTAACAGGTGTTTTGAAGTTTATGGACTTGAATTTCTTTTCAGTTTGGTGTAGGTTTTAGTGAACTATAGCTTTGTGCTATGACACTTGTTTTACATTGAGAGCAAATATTCTTTCATTACATGCTTCTATTGTCTCATTTTTATATGTGTAAAAATATATGTTTTGTAAGAAATATTAAAGGTCCAATAGGTACTGCTGCAAAAATATAACAAGTCCATAGCTAAAAAACGACCAGTACCAGACCTCAGACCACCATAATTCTCAGGCCCTGCAGGATGTACTTTTTCCCATAACCTTTAAAAATTGTTTGAATTTTCAAAAAAGTACAGTGAATGGTGCATTATATGTCTGCCCTATGCTTACTAGTCCTCACGGGCCCTAGCTGACTTGGGATATTATGACCAATGGGTCTCAATGACCTATATCTCTGGTTATGGTCTCTTGAAGTAAAGTTACTGTATAAAAACTATAATTTTTTTATTAGACTTACTATGACTGTGACTTCTAATGTTTAAATACCATAATACATAGCTATCATTATGTTGACCAGAGTGGAAGCCATTCACTATGTTTAGTCAAGAAAATTGATCTAGAATAAAAGTTATTCTTCAAAATCCAATTTTCGTTGAGTCACAATGATCTTGTAGTTTGATCTTTTGACTGCCAAATCAATAGTCTTATTCCAGAACTTAAGTGTAACTCCTCCAAAAATTCGGGTCAAGGTATGTGGTCCAGAACTAATGTTACTGTGTAGAAAAAAAATCAATTGCAGTGACCTTGCCCTTTGAACTTTGACCCAAAATTGATAGCTTTCTTCCTTGCTCCAAGTGTTAAATTATTGGCATTTCAAGCCAAATGTAAGTTCTCGATGTAAACAAGCAGAGAGACTGCTCATTGTCCTTTTCTGGTTTCAGAAAGTCCATTACTGTAAAATCTGTGTCATCTGCATCCAATATTTGCAATGTCTAGTTTTAATATTTCTAAAACAAATTAAACAAATAAAAAGGAAGAACTCTTGTATACAAGTGTTTAAAGAGATATAACTCCAAAATTTATGGAATTGTTGGGATCATAAAAGATGGATAACAATATCTGTTGCTTGAAAACATAGACTAAGCAAAGCAAATAAGGTGACCATGTTATCAAAGAAAGTCCCATTTGATTTGAAATGCCAACAAGGTGACAATGTTTGGGACCCTCTAGTGACAATCAGGTTAGAAATTATAAACCGATCAATGAAATGACTATGTTTTGTGCATTTTTTATATCCTTGATGCCTTTTGTTTTTAAAATCAGAGGTACAAACAAACAGGTGGGTGTGCAAATATTATAACAGATGACAGTCACTAATCGTGTCAGAGAGGCTTAGAGGTTTATCAATAAAATTACATAATAAAATGATTTTTTGGCTAAGCAACATAACACCTGGTTGTCCACATTACCTCAAAGCAAACAGTTTCAATTCTTCACTTCAGAGCCATCAAATAACTGTTCTAGACTTCTTTACTGTAATTTAACTACATTAAGCCACCAATAATGGGATGGTTTGTGTATATAATTTCATGACCATTATCCAAGTAGTTTGGGAGAAGCAATGATAACAATATTGCACAAATGGGTCGGCATGTCTTTTTACTCCAATAATCATAAAAATTATAAAATGGTCCAAGACATCATCGAGTTTTTGGTGTTTGTGGATGTATTTTAATAAAAAAGATGTTATTTCACCACCCTTTCTTGGATTTTGATAGAAAATGTCCATATTGTTGTTCTTTTATGGTATGATAGACAGGGTCTTATGCCATAATGGCTAATGGGGGGTAATCAGCAATTTTATCACTCAGTATGATTTTTTTTTTTCAACACTATGCTTGCATCAGCCACCTGTGCTTTTGTGTGATTTCTAAGTCATGGAACATAATTTTGACAACAGCGAATCCTGTTTTAAATATATGGAACAGCCTAATGTACCTCATAAAGTGTATGGTTATGACATGGATGTTAATGCAGGCAAAAATAAAAGCCAGTACATATATACTGTATACAGCGTGCAAGATTCCAAATGCTATAATCAGTAAAATTAAAATAATATAGTCTGAATAAAATATTGCTTTATATTTTTGTAAAATTCATAACTAAGTAGCGTTTAAGATCAGTAGCATACTAAAGGGGGGAGGCAGTGCAGACAGTTGCCCCGGGCCCCAGAGATCATGGGCTGCCAAATCCCCAGGTGTCAGAGGTCTTGGGGTGCTAAAACCCCTTTGAGCCATCATCGTCGCCCCAGGCGCCATTTACCCTTAGTATGCCTCTGTTTAAGATGTCAGTAATTTGACTACATTTAAAAGTGCATGTAATTATTATTATTTTTTTTATTATTATTATTATTATTATTATTATCAAATACAGAAAGAACCATATTCATATTCATGCAGAATCAAGGTGATAATTGAAATGTTCAGTTGAAATTCTTTTCTCACTTGAACAGAAATCATTTAATTTAATCTTAAATACCCAAAACTTTAAAATTAAAAATCCAAGAAATGTTTCTTAAGCTAATTTCCTAATACTACATAGTGATGACAGATTTAATGTTCATGCATCTGATTCTACATACTGAACAATGGCATAGCTAGGATATTTGGGCCCCTATGCAAACTCCTATGCAAAGCTTACCGATGGGCAAGTACACGTACTAATATTAGTATTCCTACTTACTCAAAGATGCTGAGGCTATGACATTATAGCTATGATGAGTCCCTGCCAAATCTATAGTGTAAAAAAATAATTTGTGGGCCCCTATGCTTTGCATACTCTTGCTATATGGTAGCTATGCCTCTGGTACTGAATAAGAGCATTCTGTATCACATGGATGAATGAATACCAAATGCACTGCAAGGTAGTTGAATTCTCACTTTTTGATTTATCCATATGTATCCAGGACACACCAAGAAAAGGCGCTCTTTCCATGGCCCTTTTTATTTATATTTATTCTTGTGTTTTCTTTATTTTTCTTCCTTTTTTATCACACACACACAAGTATATATATAAGTGGTTTACTTAGAATTTGTTCAGTTTGAATTGTCTACAATTCTTTTGTCATTATCCATCCAAGAGAGCGAGAGAAAGAGCGAGAATGCTGCAAAACTCATATATTTCATTAAGTTTACTAAATTTATCAGACATGAACAATCATCATATTTCTATGTAATTTTTAAAAAAAGCAATATTTCTTTAAATTTCACATGCCTGGCCTGTATTAAAAGCAGTTTCTTTCATGGTGGTATTGGACAAGGGAAAAAACTCTACCGATCTTACTCAATAATTATACAACGCAAAATTTTTCTACTTTTGTCACGTAAAATTGATCACTATATAGTTGTTTTTGTTTGATTTTATTTAATTTCAAACATGTACATGGACCTAGATTTCTTTAACACTGCACATGCTGTTGACAACTTTATTTTTCCAAATTACAAAACTATGCATTGACAGAACAAGGTTTGGTTTGAAATTTGTAAGGCATAATGGGATTAAATAATCCTCAGCTAGACTGTAACTGTAAATCATTTCAAAGAAAGGAGGTGGGGTACAATTCATAATGGACCAGAGGCAGACTAAAGATCTGAAGAATTATCTTGCTATCATAAATGGGACATTATGTTCGGCAACAAAGTTGACAAACAGTGTCTCTGCATGTATATTTGTATCCACATTTGATGCAGATTCTGTGAACTTGGGTTTCAGTAATGATGTATTTATTGTCATGTTAAATACATTTTAATATGCTGCATGACACATGTCATTTCTGCCCGTGTAGCAGACGTTAAAATCAGTTTTACAGCAAGGGCAGATGGCATATTCATGTCAAGGATTTGAAGCCAACAAATGAAATACCTGTTTCCATCCATCGTTAACTTTCATGTGATATTTTAGTTTCTTAGCTTTTGGTGTTTTAGCACTGGGAGATAATGCATGTTTAGACATCTTGACAATCTTTTAATGCTGAAGTCAAACTGACCCAGTTTTATGCTGACTGAGCTCCTTAGAAATCCAGCTAAAATCAAGTAATCTCTAATCCTTTCGGAATCATATCTGATTATACATAGTATAATCCATGTCAACAAATGTTAAACAATGAACAGAACTGTGACTCTGCAGACAGAATCAAAGGAATGTTAATTGTTTCATGAATGGTCTTGCCCTGCTTAAGCCAGTTCACAGTTACATGTTAACAGGCAGTATTAACATAAAAATATTGCACTTGAAGCAAGGTGTGAAATAAAATGAAAAAAAATAAATATAAAAATGGATAATAATTTTGCATACATGGGAGATTTCAGTGAGTGATGGGAGGGAAAGGAGACACCACTCATCTTAGGAGGAAAACATTCTCAGCTGGCAGGTTCACATGTATGATAATCAGTTGAACTAAAAAGTTTAAAACAAGTATTACTAGGCCCATATCATTAAAACAAGTATTACTAGGCCCATATCATTAAAACAAGTATTACTAGGCCCATATCATTAAAACAGTTTGAGCAAGAAACTCAAGCTGAAAACCCCCAAAGTAGCTATCATTCTTAAGGTGCACCTATATTATCAATATTTGGCAGACTAATAGAGAGACCAAAATTAAAACAACTCAGAATGTTTTCTGATTCAAGTTTAACTTTAATTAAAGTTATAGATTGTTCAAGTTTAAGCTTGAGTTTCTTCATCAAAAGTTTTGAGAATGTAGGGCCTGTTCCTGTTATTGCCTAGTGGCAATTATGTGTTAAAGATAATCAAATTACAACAAAAGGTCTGATAACTTTAACATCACTCAAATATTTGGTATCACTTAAACAGCTTCCTCAGTCCCAGCTCAGAGATTTTGTTGCCCAGCAACTAAAAGAAAACTTGGAGCAACAAAAAATTCAAACAAAATATTTTGAACTCAAACACTTTGAGTTTTAGATGTTCTACCATGCAGTCAAAACTTTTGTATGTACGAATTAAAAAAGGTTAAAAAACTCAACTTGGAATAACAACAGATACTGTCACAACCTTCTGTTTGTCACCAAGGAAATAGATAAGCAGTGTATTTTGCTGTTTTACACAAACAAAATGACTAAAAACACAAAAAGAAATTTTTGAATGAATTGAAAATTACAGAAATAGTTTCATCTATTTTGGTATTATCGATCACCAAAACTGCCAACTGTGATCAAAACTGTGACGGCATTTCATACAAAACCAAAAGTACTGTAAGATTACTGACCAATGCAGTTTAATTATCTTGACATAGTTATGCAGTCTTAAACTAAACTTAATTTAGAGAAACCATTATTTTCTTACAAGACTTAACATGAATATGACCATTGGACACAAAAAGCTAAAGATTTCTTTTATTACACAAAGTACAAGCCATCCACAATGTTTGCTCAAGGAACTTATTCTAGAACAAAAGTTAGTATGCAAACCTATTTTTATTTGAATCACAATGACCCTGATCTCTGACCTCAAAATCAATAAGCCTCTTCCATATCTAAAGTGCAAGCACTCCAATAACTTTGGTCAGGGTATGTGGTTTAGAACCAAAATTGTTATCCAAATGACATTTTTCTTTCAGTCAGAGTGACCTTTACCATATCCAAAGAGTAAACCATCCACAAACTTTGAAGACATGAATGAGAACTGAAATTTGTAGAGAAACCATTTTAATCCAGAGTGACCTTGCCTTCAATCCAAAAGTCAATATGCTTTTACCATACTTCAAGTGCAAGCCATCCACAAAATTTGATCCAGTCAATAATGTAGAAAAAAATGTTACTGTGTGGAAACCATCTTTCTTCTTTCTGTCAGTAACAATCAACTGTAGACCCCAAATGGACAGTTTTCTTCCCTACCCTAATTTCAAGTCATTCATTAATTTTGATCTGGGTGTTACTCTTTTTTTTTAATCAGTGACCTTGACCTCTGACCTCCAAATCACTGAGCTTCTTCCTTATCCCAGATGCAAACTATTTACATTCTATGGTAACAGAAGATTTTGGAAAACTAGTTTCTGTGTGGAAACAAAATAGGTAATAGACAGTGGGGCAGACATTATGCTTCACCTTATATAGGGCGTATAAAAATATTTTTGGTGATTAAAAACTGGAGGGCATGTTATGTTGTCAGAAGATTTTTACCCTAAATTACTAAGCCCACTAGAGTTTATTTTCAAGTTTGGACAGATGATGTAATGACAAAATTTGGTAACAAAAGAATATGGAATAAAGCATTATTCAACATTGAATCAGACTTTCAAATGAAAAGAATTCTAAGAAAAAAGGAAAGAAAATGCAAGTTTGTTGTGGATTATGATTAAAATGGTGAAAAGAAGTCAGTTCTGAAAATAACATTTCAGAGTATTGCCTCTTTCTGGTACACTTTATTACTGTACATTAATCATAAACAAGAAATAATTTGTAGAGACAAATAAAATTTATCATATTTACTGTATATATTTGGACAACGTATTTGTTGGGACACCATAAATTAATTTTTAAAGTCATTTTCTGTGCACTGTATGTTCTGGAACATATCATTTGTTTTTGAGTTGTGAGTTGTGGACACCTTGTAAGTCATTTGAAAATTAAATGACAGAAAATGCAATAAAACTTAAATTTTATTTTCAAAAGAATATTAAACAGTACATGAGATAAAACTCTTTAATCCACTGCAGCATCACCTCTTCAACCCAACCCTTCTGCACACGTATGATCCGTCCTTTCAGTGCATGAATGTTTGTTAACTCCCTCGTGCTGTGAAAAATTATTATTGGAGGCATCACATCTCTTGCTGCAGTAACTGCAAGGACTAAAGTAAGATATTTTTAATCTGCACCAGTTGTGCGAATTCTCATACTTGAAACCCCTTCCTACTGACAGTCTGTCCATGAACGAAATCAAAGTGCCTGGAGTTTCTTCCATGTCAATAATCAGATTGTCACTGAAATCATCTTCTTCACTTCTGGCCTTCATGAATTATCAAATGATTTTATTTTCTCCTACAATTCTTCTGGGAGATGCTGGGTCATCGATGTCCGTGCATGAAGCACTTGATTGTGTCACTTTAAAAACTTTTCAATTGTTTCAATTTATTATCAAAATTTCTGTGAATTCCAGTAAAAAGGAACCAAAGTCAGCTTCCTTACTTCAGCCGACTTTGTATGTAAAAAAATAAAATAATTGGCACACTTAATAGAATCCAAAGTAGGTTTCTGGGGACAGCTTGCTTTGTAATAAAATAATCATTGTATTTGATATAATGTTGGTAAGTTCAAACAATGAGTTTATTGCTCGCTTGCCAGTTGTGTTTATTCAACACCCAGGCTTCTGTTTGTTTGCCATCTGTAATCATAACTGATAAAAACAGTCATTGATATTTGCAGGGTAAATATTATACACAGAAAATAACTTGCTTTAATAATGATTTTGTAACCCATGCTAACAAAAAGATTGTCATTTGCACTCACAGTGAATGTATCTTCAAATAATGATTTTTATTTGCGAGATAATGTCATATAGTCAATCTGGATATAATACAATCTTGGTTAGTTTGCACCTTACACAATTTCATGTATGAATGACAGGTGCCTTCATGCAATAGGTTGATATCTCTCTCATTTGCAATTTTTTTACATTCAGTTTTCAGTCTGATAACATATTAAAACCTTCAAGTACAATCAAAACATGATTTGTTTCTCTATAATTCATGTCAATGAACAATGTGTGATGTATTAGCAGACATAAGCGATACACACTACAGCATGGATGCGCCAGCTGGCATATGATTCATATATAGAGTTCATGGATATGTTTTTTCTTGAATAAAGTGGTCATGATGAAAATAAGAGGAATATAACAATACAAGGCTAGTTTCTTTTATTTTATTATCAAATAAGCATTTTGTTTATCTATTTTTATTGCAACGTGCAGTAGGGAGGTGCACAAATTCAACATAAATTTATTTCGTTTCTTAAGTCTTGGGACATATGACCTAGGTGAAAGAAAGTTTCACCATAAGTTCTGGGATGGAAAAAAATTAATTATTTTATCATGTCCCAATATACATGGTAATATGGTAACTAATTTTTACCAAATCCATCTGTCAAGGTAGGCGCTGTATTGAAGTTTGAAAATGTGCTACTGGCTAATGGCTTGGGCAAGAGACTGGATGATCCTTGACTGCCTGTGTTAAAGATGAACCCTGATGATCCAGTTGTGGAAGTTCCAAAGGCAGGCAGTTTTTGTGCAAACAAACCAGTCTGGTAGAAAAATAAAATAATAATTCCAATCAGTTTGTGAGTAATGGTAATGATAATACGAGAAGTCATAGAATAATGCACAGCATGTGTCAACATATAAATAACAAATGTATCAGGCACTTTAACATAGAAATTCTAGCAACTGTCAAACTCTATTTCACCAAACATATAAAACTTGCTTCAAAATATTTAAGAATTTTGAATAAGTCAAAGTTTAAGAAGCTATTACAAGAAATATGTTTTTACTAGAGCAAAATTAACATTAGCAACAACAACAAAAAAAAGAATTACCTCCAATCACATAAAGAAATAGCAGTCTCATAATGGCAGGTTTGGATTTTGAAACTTATGTAGGTCACAGCTTTCTATCCCCTATGACTTTTATTTATATTGATATAAAGCAAATTGTGTATGCACAGCCAACATATTATACTCTGTAAAACTGATCAATATATGACCATACAACAGAACAGTTGTGGGTTACAAAAGGCAGTAAACTGTCTTAGTAAGCAACAAAACCCCCATTATGGCACTACTATGGTAAACATCTCTGAGATTGTTTCTTATGACAATTATCTGCATGGTTGTGGCTATAATACAAATTTCTGCACTGCTACAGAAATAGGATTACTGATCACCACTACACAGTGTGGCAGAGAAATATCTAATCCTGGAACAGAATATATTATAGGATACTTTATGCCAACTGCAACAGAAAATATTAAAGAATTACCATGGTTTATATAAATAGACAGATAAATGCGTATGGTATTTTGAAAGATTTTATGGAGCTATCTGATCATGGGATTATTCTGCCAAATGATTGGAATGTAAGAAACGTTTAGAAAAGATGAAATAACTATTTCATTTGAATACATCATGCAGATTTATAAAAGAGGCCCAAAAGATGCTATATGCATTTTTATGTTATATGCATTTTTGAATGCAAATCTAGAACATATTGATAAATTAATTAACTTGGGAATTATCTTGAAACAGGAACAATGTTACTTAGGCCAATATTTTCAGCAGAAACACAAAATTATTATTTGACACTGTTCAAGAAAAAATATAGGTGCTGACATCAAGTACAAGTAATGAAATGAATGATGGTGAGGATGACTACATTGAAATGTCAAGCAAATACAGAAGCAGCAGTTAATATCACCAAAAGTAAATCAATTAGAGAAATATATTTCAATATGATATATAAAACACTAATGGCACTTGTTGTTGTTGTAGTTGTTGTTGTAGGGTTTAACACCATTTTTCAGCACAAGATAGGCTATACATGGTGGCAAGTATTAATGGTGGAGGAAGAACCCTGGAAAACCCCGGGAAGAACCACCGACCCAAAAGAAGCTACTGGCAGGCTTTCTCACGTACCCACATTAGCCGAGCCTGAGACTTGAACCCACACAGACAGAGGTGAGATGGCAGTGATCCGGAATGGTGAGCGCTTTAGACCACTTGGCCACTCGGGGCCCCTAATGGCACTTGTACATAAGCAAAACAATGAATTTATTTGCAATAAAGAATATATGGATATGACAGAAGATCCCAGGAAATGGTGGTGTTTCTGTGAAGAGTTATTTCAATCTAAAGATATTGAGAAAAAAAGTCAATACTCAAGGATGGCACACTAGTCTTAGGGGATTTCATGTATAAAAACGAATAGCAGAACCCATTTGAAATTACTGGAGATGAGTGTACAATGGATGGTTACTTTTGAGTTTGTTTCATGGATTATTATAAGGGTAAATGTACAGTGATTTTGCCAAATATCCACTTGAAGAAAATTTATTTGCACAGGAAAATCATTTTAATATTAAACTTCGGAGGTTGCCACATGGTAAAATATCAGTTTTTTGCAAGACACTTAATTAAAATTTAACATTACCATTTATAGACCAATATTTGTCATTAATGAATGGAATCTCGTCAACTTTAGTCCAATAAAAGCTAATGTGATAGAACAATGGTCTAGATTAAACACATAGCTTGACAATATTTCCTTTTAAGGAATATAATTCTTATATATTGAAATTTCAATGTTGTTATGATGTAATAAATGTAAAGGTGTATGTATGGGAAAATATGAACTATGCAACAAATTGGGCAACATCGTGGAATGTAAATACCAAGCTGTATGTGAAAAGCTAACAGACTTGAATTATTGGGATTTCCAAATGAATCACAGCCAATTATGTATCAATTCCCTCTGATTAACTGCAACAACCTGCAAATACAATGGTACAACAACTAAAACAATTACACATCAATGCAATATACTAATACCAAGATGTGCAAGAAAGGCCGACATACTTGCATTAATAAGTACTGCAGTTGCTCATGAACAAAACTGTTACTGTATTGCTACTGAGGCCATTGAGTGTGCTCAAAAATAAGAACAGCATCATATCACAATTGATACTGCTACTTTGGCTGTTAAAAAAGTGCAGCAATTACAAACACCTGAATTTAAGTTTAATAAACACACTAATGATTTTGAAAATCACATGTCAATTATTCCACAAACATACAAGCCAGGTAAAGATGCTAGATAACTTACAAATGTGACTCCTAAAATCATATTGGTGTTACAACACTCCCAGTACCCCAGGAGTTAAAGTGGATATTGCTCTCAATGCACATTTCATTATGGTACCTAAATGAAGTCATCAGACAAGGATGGATTTAAAATCGTACCACCATGGACTCACAGGTGTGCTTGTACAATCCTAAACTGTAATGATATTAGTACTATCAATGATGAAATCAACTATGCAAATGAAAAGATTCTTAAAAGGTTGGAAAAATACACCAATGCAAGATCAGGATGGACTGTTGATAGATGTGAACCATTTTGTGGATCAAATTATATTCCAACACCGAAGTGGATTGTGCTGCAGTCAGTGATAAATGTAAAAAATGGCAACAACTGATGTTTTAAACAGGCAATTTTGTCAGGGTTACATTCAGCAGTGATAATAATGATCAGCCAAAAAAACACCAGCAATATTTGGGTCAACTCAATTTTAATAAAATTTAACTTCCTGTGCAGACTACTAATATTGGCAATTTTGAACGACTCAATCCTGATATCACTGCTAATGTATTTGTTTGAAATAAAGGCCCACAACTGATTCAATTATCACCACAAACATGCAGGCAATTTAATATTGATTTATTATTATTACAGGATTCAGAGTCAAGGTGTCACTACGTAAGTATCGAAAATTTCCCTGAAATGGTATATCGACACAGTAAGGAGAAGAGTAAGGAACTTCAAAACACCCAACAACTGCTTGATGAACATGGCTATTATTACAGTGGAATTAGTGAAAAACCATAGCAATACAATTATGCATGGAACCTGAGAAAAACAATTTGAAATTCACAGTGGTGCAATGAAAACTGAAAATACCTCTTATTATTTATGTTGACTTTGAATGCCTCAATACTCCTGTGAATGACCAGGACCTAACAAATAAAACCAATACAACACAAGTTGCTGAAAAAGTCTCACGCAGATTTTGTTACATTACTGTCGGATGCAATGGGCAACTGAGCTGCCAATATTGTATTGTGGTAAGGGCTCAACTAGGGCATTTCTTAAATCACTTGAAAAGTTAAAGTGAAATGGATTTTACAACATCTTTTTTGCCCACTGACATGATTATGACCAATGATAATATTTGTGAATTTTCCCATTGTTGGATTTATAACAGTCTTTTTAAAGTGGAAGCATTATCACTATTTCATCACTGGTGTGTATAGAGCTGCACACAGAGCACATAATTTACAACTACAAATTAAAATTAGTCAGACAAAAGTTCCTGTTTCATAATCTGCATGGCTATGATGGTGACTTAATAATGCAGGCAGTCACATCAGTGACAAAGGCACCAACAAGTGTTAATGTTAACAATATAAAAAAATATATGATGTTTAAACATGGACAATTGATCGATTCATTACAGTTATGAATTCATCATTGGACAAATTAGTTAGCAATTCAGAAGCTGAAAACTTTAAAATCACTAGTCGATATTGTGCTACAAACACTGATTTGTTAACAGGAAAATGCTTGTGCACACACAAGTGTGAGCAATTGAGACAAATTTGCCAAAACTCAGTTACCACTGATCAAAGCAATTTATTTGTCACTGTCACCTGAAGGTATTTCAGAAAACGATTATAAACTTGCAAAGAAAGTTTGGTCTGCATTTGATTGCAAAAATATGTGTGACTATCACGATCTGTATTTGCACACCAATGTGTCATTACTAGCAGATGTTTTTGAAACATTCTGCGCATTTGCATAAGATAGACCCTGCACATTATTTATCATCGCCAGGAATGGCTTGGGACTCACTTTGATTAAAAACAAAAAGTCCAGTTGGAATATCTGACTGATATCAATAATCAACCATGTGAAATTTTCCTTGGCACAGGTAGGTAATTTTGCCACAATGATTGTCTGGCCAACCATGCTGAGCAACACCTTATGAGACCTCTGCAGCACTTGCTAATATTTCAACAGCGGCTTCACCTTTTGAGTAACCACAAGGGCTGTAATATATTTTTGTTAAATCCATTCAAAAATCATGTTTGTTTGTTACATCAATTTATTTTACTCTCAATGAGTGGACTGCCTAAAACAATTTTGACCTTCTTGTCGCCTTGGATGATCCATCTATTCAATTCATTCTCCAAGTGTTGGATTAATTGGATTCAATTCATGAATGAGATCTATACTGGCACATTGACATATATGAATATCATTTGATATTTTACAAAGTCATGTTGGTAACATGTGGCATCAACACAGTAAGTGCTTCACCAGGATTTGGATGATTGTTAGAATCAAGCTGTATATCAAGCCAGGTACCAGGCCCACAGTAATTGTATCCATGTATATGTTTTTCAACAGGATATTTACTCCATGGTGTTTCTGGTAATTTCATTAATGCAGCAGCAACATCACTTCCAACCACAATTTTTTAAACCCAAAACTTTCAGTTCCTCCAACAGACCTGGAAGGTCTCACAAACATGAACTTCTTTGCTCCACATCAAACAAATATTCTAGTGATTGCATTATGACCATTACTTCTTTGAACTTGAGTTTGCGTTTCTATGTGACAACAAACACAATATGAACTCCATTAGTCCATTAACCAATCTTGATTTACTCATGATGGTAAAATCAGTTTAGCATTTTCATGGCATTTTTATGCAAAATGAACTTGCATTGATGATGGCACACACATGTGAAACCAGCATTGTTAACATAGATTTGATAACTGGTGTCTCTGGTAGTGCTAGCCAAATAATTTCAATACAATTACACTCACGAATACATATTTATTCAGAACTTCAAACAGCAGCACAGGTTAGTCTCAATACAATTAGCAAACTGTATCTGGTGTCTACTAAAGGTAATATAATTAGCATGGTCTAGTTCAAGACTGTATTGGCAGAAATGGAAAATCACTGTCAACTCCAAACACAGATAAGAAAGCATTGGGTAGTGGATTTACAAACAATAACAGCTGTGCAATTTTCTTTAAAAAAAAATAAAAATATATAAATACCAAAAGTAATTTGTTATGTCACAATCTCAAAGAAGTTTACCATAGATGTGACAAAATGTTTTTTTTATCAGTTACTAACATAGGTCACCACTTTCTATACCCCATAACTGCTCTCATGTATGGTCACATATTTATCACTTTCATGAAGTATAATAATTAGTTGTGTATATACAACTGGCTTTTTACAAATATAAATAAAAGTCATGGCAGATAGAAGTCCATGACCCATAGCAATACTGAAATCCAAACCCACCATTATGACACTACTCAACTTCTGAACCTTAAATACAGTAATGTACATAGCTTATGCTAGCCTGCATTTGTACATTTATTCCAACAGCATTTCTGTTTTATAATTTCTCTTCAGTTATAAGTGACAAATTATCCATTTAAATTCTTTTGCTAATTGTATTAAGTATTTTAATGAAATGTATGCATCTTCTAAGTTTGCCATTTATGATTTTCATATTTTTTGTAAGAAGAACTCTGTAACTTCAGTCATGTAATTCTTGATAGTCAATGTCATGGATACTTCCCTTGCTTTAATTTAAAGAGACAGAGTAGAACAGGTATTAATAATAATTGTTTAAATTCCATACAATTTGCGACTACACTGAATATCATTAAAGTACTTAGATCTTGCTCTCAAAATTCATTGGTCATTCTTTATGATTTAAGTCCATTTACCAACTTTATAAACACATTTGGTTAAAAATACAGTGTCCAGAGTGGTAATAAGTTCAGCCAATCAAATACAAGGTAACCTCATTTATATGTGCGGATCTCACTCATTATCAAACTCATGCAAGATCAAGATCTTATATACCTACATTAAAAGTGTCAATAAAATTTGTTCAGAAATATGGCCTCCAAGGTAGTAACAATCTCAGTAATCACATAAGTAATGTGTAGATCAAACTCATGTGAGATCTAGATCTCACAAGCCTTTATTTAAATTTATCTCATCAGAAATAAGCATACAGAATTGTGATAATCTCAGTCAATCAGATCCAAAAATAACCTCACTAAAATGTGTACGTATGACTTATTATTGAAACTGTCCAAGATCATGATGAAATAAGAACATGTTCAAAGTTTTATCAAAATTTGATTAGAAGCATGGACTCCAGAGTGGAAAAAAGCTCAGCCAATCACATGCAAGATAATCTCATTAATGATATTGTCAAAGATCTTGATGACATAAGCCTATATTCCAGGTTTGATCAAAATCAGATCAGAAATATGGCCTCCAGGGTGGTAACAAGGTTAACCAATCAGATTTGAGGTCACTTCATAAACATGTATTGATTCTGCTCACATCTGAACTCATCTGAGATACTGATATCAGACCTGCCAACCTTAAAAACATCTCATTCAGGTGATCAATATTTTGACATAAGTAAGACCAATTATTATAAAGATATTACAAAATATCATGTATTGTCAATTTGGAAAACATGCATTTTAAAAGTTCAGAAGTGTGGTCTGATGCAACAAAGATAACATGATGATCAAAACAAAATATGTTCATAAAGTATGATTCTGTCATTGATTGACCTCCAATTCAGTTTCAGAAACTGCAGTTAAACCCCACTACAGTCAATTACTTCTTGTCTAGATATCTGAACTCAGTGTAATCTTATGTTGTTTGTTTTAGTTCATATGGTGGCAGAATTAACTTTTCCCACCATGAGCAAGACATAAATCAACATAACATCCAATAAATGTGTTTTTCACTTTTCCTGTTTATTTGCCAGGTATAGACAAGTGTCTGAATACCCTTTACTGTACTTCAGTGTCTAACCATTGTTGACTTTTGTAAGAGGCTGATTGTCCCCATTCCTTTTAATGTTTTCATTTGTTGGAAAACATTTCCAAACTAAACTATACTTTAGAAGCAAACACCAGGTCATGTAAGCATTTTTCATGAACAGGCACCCCTGTAAAGCTAGTCTGGTTCACTGAACATCTTCACTCAATCTAATAAAAGCAATCCAGACCTGGGCAAGCCAATAACCTGATTTGACTTCAATGACTATATTTTCATATTTTGCGCTACAGTTCAACAAGTTCATAAGCATCATTTCAGTAAACTTTACAGTAAAATCTTAAAGCTTGGCCGGGTGATATTATCTATATTCCAAGTTAGATCAAAACATTAGCCGCAGTGTGGCAACAAGCAAATGTTGATGATGATGGGTGATGGACACATAGCCATACCACAGGCTCATAGTACTAGACCTTATGGTCAGATAATCTAAAATCAATAGGAACATCTGTGGTAGAGGTCTAAATAAGCCCAAATCAAGAACTGTTCCAAAAATTAAAATAAACACATCTCTAACAAGTACATTACAAAACAAAAATGATGCCCTCCCTTTAAAATGTACTCTTTACCTTCATCAAATTAAAAATTCATTTCAAGTCATTAGTTACCACTCCTAAACAAGTGCATTTAGGAAACTCAAATGTATTTCATCATTTTCTTAATGTATAAACAAGTAAATAAGGTACGTGAATATCATAAAAATTTGTTTCCAAACCATCCCAGTAAATTTTATCATTTGCATACATAACCTTGGGACCTTAATTACTTCAGTAATCTCGAACTTAGACCAGGTTTACTCCTGCACAACTTTGCTGAAAAACAGTGGAAAAAATTTAATTTTGATTAGAGCCTTCTTAATGTAAAGCCTCATCCCAAACTTCATTTCAATCCATGAAGACATTCAAAAGTTATCGAGCACAAATGAAATTGAAGGTCAAAGTTCCAAGTAAAGCATAGGTCATTATGCCATTAAATATTGGTGAAACTTGAACTTCAGCATGTTTTTCTGAATGTAAAGCCTCATACCATATTTGGTGTGAATCACTGAGTCCTTCAAAAGCTGCTGAATGGACATGATATTACAGGACAGAACATAAAGGGATGGTTGGACATGGACAATACTCTAGTTCCTTTCTATACATATGGCAGGGGCATAATAAAAAAATTATTTTGTCATCTGTATAGGTAACTTTTTATGACCTTGAACATTTCAGTAACAGTGACCTTGAACTGGAATAAGGTATACACCTGTATATGTACAAAACACAAAATTAAACCATTCAAGCTCCTGTACTGATACCGCATATCAGTAATAACTTACACTCTGCTGCTGTGAAGTTCCAAAGGCAGTTGTCTGAAATGTGGAGGTGTTGCCAAAAGATGTACCTGTGTCAACCCCAAACAGGCTGGACTGTGTAGTGGCTGGATTTGTCCCCAAAAGTCCTCCCTGTAACCAAAAATGTCTCACTACAATCAGAAATGCTGTATTGAAAAAATGTCACTTTTTGTCTTAACTTGTCTAGCTTAAATTCTATAACTAAACTATCCAATAAGGAAATTTTTGAAAGACATCAATACACAAGAGATGCACGAAATGGGCACGCTAACTTAACAACATCCTTCTTTTATCAGGATATATTCTAGAATTGAAATGTGTGAATGCAAATTCATACAATTACTGAAACTGGTGTGAAAGAAGTGTTTGAGCACTAAGCTGCCATTATGTCTAATGATCTTGGTGTCTCATAGCTTCTTCTTATAAAAGAGACTAAAACACAGCCCATTCTTTTGCCTCACATTTCAACTTGTATTTTTAATATGCTTGCATTTTATTGTGGTCTGAAAATAGATAAAATATGTTGGGGTTTTTTCATTAATGTACATATAAAGTGTGATTACTTGGCTGCATGACTTAAGAGATAGTCAAATACCATGTGTGGATTTGGTTGCCAGGACTTTGATATTTTTGTTCATTTTCAGACACTGAACAGAATATATTTGTATGCTGTCAGACAGAAAAAAATAGCCATTAAATGTCTTCATGCTAAAATGCTTTCTGCCATGTTTGGTCAAATTCAATTCAGTGGTTTTGAAGTTGAAGTCATTTTAATTTTTTTTATTAACAGTAATGGTGGCAACGTTTAACAGTAAATCAGTATCATCTGTACAAATATGAATGTGATTCAGGCCAGCATTATTCTGTTCAGCAGTTTTGGAGATAAAATCATTTAAAGGTTTTCAACTTTTAGTAATGGTTGTCATATTTGACAGTGAATCATAATCACTGGATACAAAATTGAAGGTCTTCATGCCAGGTCATGTTTGATGGTAAATCAGCACCTGTCCATCTGTACAATTTTAAATGGGATTCATACCAGGATTTTTTCTATCCAATAAGATCAAGTTCTGTTCAGCAGTTTTGGAGAAGTCATTTCAAGGTTGTCAACTCTTTTTATCTGAAGGCGAGTCTGTATCATTGGAACAAAACTGAGGGTCTTCATGCCAGGATGCTTCTGTCAATTTTGGTATAATTCTATTCTGTGATTTTGAAGTTTTCTCTGAATATCTTTGTAACAGCAGCATTCCTAATTTTTGCAATGGAAGATATATGTGAATCAAGATTGGCACCATTTATAAAAACCTGAAAGGTGTTCCTGCCAGGATGCTTTCAGTCAAATTGGATGAAATCTGTTAAGCAGTTTTGGAGAAAAAGTCACTAAATTTATTGTTATTAGTTTAAGTGATGGTGGCTATATCATTTGTACAAATTTGAAAGCATTTCATGCCAGGATGATCTGTACAAAATTTGGTCAAAATTAGTGATTTCTGAGAAGAAGTTAAAAATAGCAATTGTTTCTGGATACAGGGCCATTCCATAAACTCACTTGGCCTTACAGTCAGGTGGATACAGGGATTTCCATAAACTCACTTGGCCTTACAGTCAGGTGGATACAGGGCCATTCCATAAACTCACTTGGCCTTACAGTCAGGTGGGCTGAGAATGGTTGTTTCACCCCTGACTAGTTAATCTAAATGGAATAGCTTTCAAGTCATGCCATACAATTAGAAGTTGTTGTTGTTGTTGTTGTTATAGGGTTTAACGCCATTTTCAGCACAAGATAGGCTATACATGGCAGCCAGTATTAATGGTGGAGGAAGAACCCGGAAAGAACCACCGACCCACGAGAAGCTATCAGCAAGCTTTCTCACATAACCAAATTGGCTGAGCCTGAGACTTGAACCCATGCAGACAGAGGTGAGATGGCAGTGATCTGTAACTGTGAGCGCTTTAGACCACTCGGCCACTTGGGGCCCTACAATTGGAAGAGACAGACAGAAAGAACATTGAACCATTACCAGTTTCTGTTGCTGCCCAAGCAAGGATGTCCCAGTGCTAGTGTTTGTTCCAAATCCTAATCCGGTACTGGCAACTGTGGTTGTCCCAAATGCGGTTTTGTTTTGCTGACCGAACAGACCTGTAGATTGCTGTTGACCTAAGAGTGAAGTCCCCATGGAGGTGCCAAATCTAACTAAAGTGATAACAACTTTGTTATTATTAATATTATTATCTGTTTGATAATTACAGGATTAAGAATTACAACCTTGCCTAGACTACTGTAATGTTATCTGGGGAAACACTTCTGACAAAAATATTTACAAATTATTCTGAGACCACTCCGGTGGCCTAGTGGTTAGAACATCCGCCTCTGATGTGGGAGCTCGTGGGTTCGATCCCCAGCTGAGTCATACCAAAGACTTATAAAAATGGTACTAACAGCTGCCTCGCTTGGTGCTCAGCATTAAGAGGTTAGTGTTAAGACTGGTAGGCCAGGTGTCAGGATAATGTGACTGGGTGGGACATCATGCTACATGTCTGCGGCATGATGCCCCAGTGCTAGACATCACTATAAACTGCCACACTGTAGACATCGTAGTGATATGACTGAAAAATTGTTAAAGCTACATTAAAAACCCAAATCTCACACACACACACATTATTCTGCTTGCAAAAAAGAGCTTGCAGATCCTAGATAATGTTGACAAACATCCCAAATCGAATGAATGATAACAATAAATCAACAGGTATTTTTGAGAAAGGCTAGACTCATGCACAGTTTCAAACAATATGGCCCCATCATAGCTCAATGAACTATTTCATGCTAAAAAACTAGGCAATACTCCATATTTAAGATCAGTTTGGGTTAACCACTTTTCCATCCCAGAACCAAATAAAGAACTCTTTAAGAAACGTTTTCAGTATTCAGGGTCACTAATTTGAAACAGAATCCCAAGGAAATTAGAAAAAGTACAAATATAAATGCATTTAATTATATCCTAATTCAATGGATGAAAAGTGGAACCTGTCTGATTTGACAAATTCATTTCAACTTAAAGCACAAATTCGTTAACCTTTCACTTTGTTATCTCACTCCTATTGTACTGTATATACACAATTTACCTAGTTGGACCATGTTCATTCAAATTTTCTATTTATTATTTCTATAAATAAGTGTAGCTTATTATCAATGTGTGTGAGTGTGTGTGTGTGTGTGTGCATGTGTGTGTGTGCTTTGAAAGTAAATATGCATATAACTGAGGGCCCAAAGGAGGATTAGTTCCATGTAACTAATTATGTCACACTCTTTAAATAAAGTCGCTATTATTATTTTGATTATTAGTATTATTATTATTAATATTAAATCTCATTGGAAAAACTACAATTTTATAGTAGAATAAGAAATTATATCTGCTGTTAATATTACAAAAATAGTTTTAGTACTTTATATGAAGTTAATTTAATGTGCCTATCTAAAAGTGAAACTTCCCTATCATGGCTAATTAGATTTAATAAAATGACTGTACCTTTTGTATAGATACTGTACCTGAATACCACCTTGCTGTTCAATGTACTTGAGAGTGGCTACAAGCATGTTAATTATTAAACA
>JAECUM010038839.1:0-11517 GCA_016617855.1 Megalonaias nervosa | reverse complement strand
TACCAATGTAATAATTAATACCAATAATCACTCTCTACTCGATTTTTCTTTGTATCCTAATGGCCTTAATACCAATGCACTGTATAAAATTGTATTTTTTCATTTTTAATTGATAAATTGTATATCCTTTATAACAGTATAATTATATGTATGTCACGTTTGCTCAGCCCAGCTATCAGGAAGTGTATAAACTAGGGTATTATTGCAGCGTTTGATGTCTAAACAATGCCGCAGTCTAGTGTTAATCCCTTATGGAAGGTTACCGTGACCGCCAGCCAGGCTCTAGTTCGGTCAGTTAGACAAAGGCTTGTAGTATTTACAAGTGTGTAATATTTGTTCAGAGATCAATGGAAGCCCGCAGGGTGTTCTCATCCATCTCCACTTGGACAGACAGCGAGAGGACATTGTCCGCTAAGTTTGATTGGATCAGTTCACAGCGACATCCAATCGGAATTAAGATAGAGGGTGTGGTTACAACTTAGATCCAAATTATAACTTCAAACTCGCAAGCAAAAAAGTTAGTAGATGCCTAGACAGATCGCTGTGCAAATAGGGTTACTCCGGGAGCCACTCGTAATTTGGCGGTAAAACTTAGAAACAGATTCTAAGAGAAGAAAAGCTTCCAAAAGGAAGCTTCGTGGGGGACAACTTCCGGTTCAGTGAGTCCCGAGTCTTTAAGAGGGGAGACGGAAGCGAGACTGGCAGAGCAGTCGGAGTCGACAAAAGTGTAGGCGGCAGAGAGAAGGTGGATAGAAGGTGGAGGAGGAGGAAAAGTAGTCTGGAGGAGAAAGTGGAGGAGGAGGAGAAGAAGTATAGAGAAGTCGAGGAGGAGGTGAAGGAGTATAGAGGAGTGGAGGAGGAGAAGGAATTGGGGAGCAGTAGGAGAGAAGAATACACAGATGACTAGAGTACAAGGACAGGTGGAAATCTCTCACACTACGAATCAAGTGATGAAATAAGCTTTTAAAGGGTCGAGCAGAAGGAGTGTACATGGGAAATTTGAATTATTTGACTATTGAATTGTTAGTAAATTGTTATTCATTGAATTTCACCCTTTTTATATTTAATCATTTAACCGTCGGCATTGCTGACTGGGGGCTCGGAGCTGTACAGCTAACTTTCACTAATTCAACTTCCAACCAAAATCGAGCCTGGGTGGGACTTCTACAATTATTTAAATAAAATATTGGCAGCACCCCACCCCCAATCCCCCACAACCAGTCCTCACAGTGGGGGCATCCTTCAAAATGTATGACTGTTTGTCTCTTTTATTTTATTATTTTAACGTCTTGATTGCATTTATAACGTCATGATTGAAATGCTAACGCCATAATTGCATTTCTAACGTGATGATTCCACATTTCTAACGTCATGATTTCATTTCTAACGTCACGGTTGCATATTGCTACATGCTCCTTAGAACGTTCAAGAACTATTGAAAACGACGAAGAATGAAAGCTATTATGTTTATAAAACGCAAATGCTCTGCCACTGGCGAAAAATCCAAATCTATAATTAAATATTACATAAGTAACTTAACAAACCACGTATACCGTAACCTCACAAAAATCTTGGTTCAAAAAGTCATAATACAAATTAAAATATAAGAACGTGCTATTATTGCCACAGTATATACATTAAGCTTTGTGCAAATGCATAAAAGCACGCCTACATAGTTTCACATTAGGCTTTACAGAAATGCATAAATCACGCACACAGCGTTTCACATCATGCTTTATACAAAGTATAAAGCACGCCCACAAAGTTTCACATTATGTTTTATACAAATGTGTAAAAGCGCGCCTACAAAGTTTAAAAGTGTACTTGAGTGGTTTTTGCTTAAATATTCTGACAACATTTCAAACTTGAAAAAAGAAGTTGTTATGGGTTTAGCGCCATTTCTCAGCGCAAAATAAACTATATATAGCTTTTTTTCTAAAACCAGTAAAGGAAATTCATGGTAAGCTATAATTTTGTCACTATAATCATTTTCATGCAATTTTACTATCAAGCTTGGCAGGTTTTACAGGCTGAAGGTATACACATATGTATTAAATGCTAGAAGAAAGTCTAAAGCATGTGACAACAGAAATTATATTTTTAAATAAAACGTCATTTTTCAAAATATGACTTTATTTTACTGTTCATTTTCCGACATTTATTAAGATTTTATATCCGAATCTGCACACTCGACAGCAGGGTCAATCTGAATCTCACTCCTGTAAAATTGAAAACTAATTTTAATGTTTGAACAAAGTACTATCTCGGAACTGCTTAACCGGGAATAAAGATGTGTAATGAAACCTTTATTTAATTTCCTTGTGCTTTAATTAATATCTTGAAGCAGGCTGGACGTTAACCTAGGCTCACTTGTCCATTCTGACAAGTGGATGGTGAAATTCGTTGGCTCAAAAGTAGATTCTACCTGTCCGAATAATTTACAGTCAGTAAAAGTTCATGTGAAAACACTTGTCCGAGCAGACAAGTTGGATGTAAATTTTCGTTGTCCGGACCCAAGTTTTGCTTGTTCCGGGCAATAGGACATCCTTGGATATTATCTGTAATTAAGACACGCAAGTATTTTTGAAAATACTTACAAAGTCAAAATCAAATCAAATTTTGATGAAGTAAGAGCGCAAACGACAAACATTGTTATTTTTCCCCACATCGTTGGGTTGGTGTATACTTCAGCGTTTCAGATGTTGCCTCTTCACCTTCATTGGCATTGATCTTGCTATTGTTTCTCATGTAGGTTCCTGCAAGAGTTACAAATAGGATTTGAAATACATTTCAAAATAAGTTTCACTACATTGGAGACAATTTTTTTAAATATCTGGTGGAGTACTTGTCAACACGTTCATTGAAATTTCGTCTGAAGTTAATTTACATGTGCGTAGTTGTAACCCTACTACATATGTATCCCAAATCAGTGCTATTGTATGTATCCCAAATCAGTGCTAGTATGTGTATCCCAAATCAGTGCTATTATGTGTATCCCACAACAATGATATTATGTGTATCCCACAACAGTGATATTATGTGTATCCCACAACAGTGATATTATGTGTATCCCACAACAGTGCTATTTTGTGTATCATACAACAGTGCTATTTTGTGTATCATACAACAGAGCTATTATGTGTATCCCAAAAAGAGTGCTATTATGTGTATCCCAAAAAGAGTGCTATTATGTGTATCCCACAACAGTGATATTATGTGTATCCCACGACAGTGCTATTATGCGTATCCCACAACAGTGATATTATGTGTATCCCACAACAGTGCTATTTTGTGTATCAAACAACAGCGTTATTATGTGTATCCTACAACAGTGATATTATGTGTATCCCACAACAGTGCTATTTCGATTCATTTTAATTTTTGTGGCTAGTAATGTGAAAAATATGAACTGCAAATCATACCATTTTTACTTATCAAATCCCTGCATATATTAAACTCTCGAAGTTAAGAACCCTTCTGATTGCAGTCCTCGAGACTCTACTTTGACTGGAATGTTTTCATAATTTTGCACGTGTTATGTTTGTGTTTGGGCGATTTGGAAATATTATCAATTATTTTGATAAAAACTGTCAAGCTTAAAAGATTGCTCTTACTCTCATAAAAACATGTTACTTATTAATAAAAACTTAACAATCAGCATTGTTAAAAAATACTTCTAGTGATATATGGTCACAATTTTAATTGCACGATTTCATCTGTTTTAAGGAAATAATCTCGCCCAGCTGGATGTAATTGTAGCCTATATTTAGTCATTACAATACTTTCTTGCAGGCGATTTGATGCTCTGCATCAATTTTATCTTGTTTATATTAGTAAAAAAAATGATAACGTAATAATAGCACCCCACTTACCCACATTCCCAGTCAACACAAGGTAACTAACTGTAGCGGTTCGCAATCTGACCCCTCGATGATTCGGTGCTGTTTGGCTTTTACCGTGCGCGCATTTAATCACTCATAATGTACACGACCGTAAAGATGATAATGCAAACCGTTCTCCCGTGTACAATTTACATTACTGATATTTTAATGGCCACTTTTACAAGACGTTTCTGTTATTTCTTTTTTTTGGGGGGGGGCGGCACCAGACAGATGCCCCCCCCCATTTACCCCCAAAAATAAAAAGGTTTTTATGTTTAAGTGTATCCCCGTCAGAGGTGTTGCAAGTGTATCTATTTTAAAACAGAATTTTGATCCCAATTTTGTGTGAGGTATTTTATTTTTCCCTAGTGTTATATAAAAAATGTGTTTCCCGCTCTGGTTTAAATCACCAGTTTGGAAAACATCATCTTTTTATCTCCAGTGACCTTTGCCAAAGGGTCCCTATGTCCTGTGTATGTTATCTGTGTAATGCTATAGTGTATGTATGCTATGGATGTTTATGTAAGGACGGCATAGTAACCACATTCTTTTAAAGTTTTCTACTGAAGGAAAAAAAGATTTTTTTTTTTTTTTCCCAAGACGAAATTTATATTTAGATCATTTGCAAAATTTTATCATTTTGTATAAGAAACGGTGTACTAATTTTAGATTTATATTTAAAAAAATAAGGCCTGGTGTTTTAAATGAGTGCAGAATTATGTATCATTTCTTATTTTAATTGAAATAAAGGAGGTTGGTCATAAAACCAGTCTGTAAGGAACCACATGTTTTTATTTATTTAAATGACATGCTTCTCTTAACAAGACATAGCCTTATTCCAATACAACTCCACTATTTAAAAACCAAATATAAAGGTCCAAAAGGGATTGCATATTTATATAAGTTTTTGTTAGTCCTTTTCCATTTTTATTATTATCTGGAATCCATTTACATGAAAGAGAAAAATAAAAAAAAAAAAAGAAACCCCTTGTGTTTGTGTTTGCATACCCATTTTCTGCACAGGTCTTTTTCGGAGGGTCTTCCACCGACCTTCCCACTTCGCGTAGCGCCTTGTGGTATAGCCCGGTGGCGTTTCTGTCTCCTACTTCATCGATGTGCAGATAACCCTGTCCAATTTTAAATTTAAGAGAAAATTGATTATCTAATTATATTAGTACAAGATTCCAGTTCTATAGTGTTGATTAGTAGGAAAAAAAAAAAAAATAAAAAAAAAAAAATAAATTTGGAGGGATATACGATAAAGTAGAAGTTGAAGTAAAAATAGTTTCTAGGTGTTCTCGTAAAGTTTGATTAAACAAAATGTCAAGAATTAAGAAAATTTTAAAAGAGGACAGGCTATTTACGTATCATGATAACCTGTCCACATTTCCTCATAGTGTCTATTATATAATTAATTAATTCGAAGAAAGTTTTTTTTCTTCTAATTTCACGTCCAGGTATAAGATTCGGTTTTGCTGATATTTAATTGTTTTAGTTATTGAAGCAATAATATTGTCTCTTATCATTTTTTTATTTTTACATTCTGTCATGACATGTGTTTTTGTAAAGTTGTACGCTTTACATAGGGGACACTGTGGGATAATTTATATCATACCCTTTCTTTTTGCAACTTCACCAGTGAGCCAAACATCGTGTAAATATTTAAAAATGATACTCTGAATTTTTAATGATTTTATGTTTGCCCAATTTGTCCAAGAAATGTTCCACTCCACCCCCCAGTTTTCCCTTTCTACTTTACATCTTTGATTCTTGGTATAAAAGTCCCTTATTAGTTTGTATGTGTTTTTATCCCCTTCCCAAATTTCTTTATTATCCCTGAATTTAAAAACCAAATCTTTTATATATTTAAATTTTTTGCCTACAAACAATTTTTTGGTTAAAGAGTTGTTTCTAAAAATGTCACCTCTATTTCTGTTAATAAAGCCAAACCAATAAATATAGATAGCTTCCCACGGCATATCCGGGGAAGCCTTAATTTTTAAAAATCTGTTTACAATGTTGGCTTCTTGCATCCATTTTAAATTTGGTAAAGCTAATCCTCCTCTTTTATTGTCTCGATATAATGTTTCTTTTTCAATATAGTGCAAATTGAAGTTCCAAATGTAGTTTATTATTTCTTTATCTATATTATTTAGCACTTTATAATGCAGGTCTAGAGATTTTAAAATGTAATTTATATTGGAGTAAAAGTAAGTTTTTGCAACTTGCGCGCTCTCCATAATACACAGTGGCGTTTGTGCCCAGATTTCAATATTTTTATTTACTTTATTTTTTAGGTTTTGTAGGTTTTCTATCTCCTCATTTTTGCCAAAGTATATACCTAAGGCTTTAACCTTATCTTTTAACAAGTGGGGTGGGAGCCCAGGGTGGTTCACTCTCCAGTTACCTATTTTTAGTATTTCAGTTTTTTCGTGATTAATTTTTGAACCCGAGGCTTTACCGAAGTTTTCATATTTCTTTTCCAGGTGTTTAAAGGAATTTGGGTCTCTTATAAAGTTCGTACAGTCATCCGCATGTTGGAGCATTTTAAATTCCTCTCTCAAATTTGGAATCTTAATGCCTTCTATAAGTTTATTAGTTCTTATTTTAATACTTAGTATTTCAATTGCTATTACGTATAATAGCATTGACAAAGGACAGCCCTGTCTGACTGATCTTGTATTTCAAATGTTGCCGTGATACCACCGTTTGCCTGTACTCTTGCATTTATATCTCTATACAGGATTTCGGTCCATTTACGGAAGTTTTCCTCCGAAACCAAATTTTACAAGTACTTGTTGTATATAGTTGTGTTCAATTCTGTCAAAAGCTTTTTCTTGGTCGAGAAGCACCATAGCGCCTCTTTGACCTGAATCTTTTATAATATCAATTATCGTCCTAATATTTAAAACATTTCCAGTAGCGCCACATGTTTGATTTTTATTAATTATTGTATTCATACAATGTTTAATTCTATTGGCTAGTATTTTGCTTAGGATCTTGTAGTCATTGTTTAGGAGGGAGATGGGCCTCCAGTTTTTTAAGTCTTTTTTATCACCCTTCCCCTTGTATATTAGTATTATCAAACCTTCCCTCACTGTATCTGTCATTTTACTATTTTTTAAAAGTATGTTATTATACAAAGATTCCATAATAGGCGCTAACTCACGTTGGAATTTTCTATAAAATTCCCCCGTGAGTCCATCTCTTCCTGGTGACTTCCCTTTGGCTAGGGAGTTGATAGTTTTTATAATCTCTTCTTTAAAAATGAAGCCATCACAAAAGTCTTTATGTGCTGATGTAATTTGTTCACATTTTACATCGTTTAAATATAAATTTATCATATCGCCATTTATACTTTGAGTTTTATACAAATTATTATAAAATAAGTTATTTTTTTACAGGATTTCACATTTCTTATTTAAAATCTTTCCTTCCTCATCAATTAATACATTAAGATTTTTTTCCTCTCCCCTTCTGAATTCTTCTCTTTTAAAAAGTCCCCTAGCTTTAGTGTATAAATCCTAAAATTTTCCCTCCCTAATCTCTACTCCCTTATTTTCCTGTACCCTGATTTCTTTTAATTTTCCTTGCAAAAGAATTTGCTTATCCTTCTCCTTTACTTTTTTTAGTTGTGAAATTATTTCCTCTTTCTCTTTCTTTCTCAGTTCACTTAATCTTTTACTATAATTTAAGGCTATATTTTTAATTTTCTTTTTAAAGCTATCCCATTGAATTAGTATATCTTTCTCTTCCATTAAAAACATCCTATTTATTAATTCCTTTATTTCCTTTGTAAATTCTTCATTGTCTAAGAGTCTATTATTTATTTTCCATGTGCCCTTTCCCCATTTAGTTCTAAGTTTTGATTTTATTTTTATTTCAATTAATTTATGGTCCGATATCTTAAAATCTGTAATATTAGCATCTACATAAAGTCCCTTATTAAAAAAGGTTCCATAGAATTTATCTAATCTACTTGCTAGTCCATTTTTGTACTCATAAGTATATTCTGCGCGAAGTAAGTTTAGTTTTCTGTATATATCATCTAATTTATGGTTTTTTTAAAATCCAACATAGTTTTCCTAAAGATAATATCGTTTGAGGTTAATTCCCCTATCCTATCTATATTGTCGCTTACCCAATTAAAATCCCCTCCAATCACCAATTCCTCCATAGAAAATTCACTTATGTATTTATCAAATTTCTCAATGAAGTCAGTTTTTTTGTATTTATTTGCCGGAAAGTACACATTAATTATGTTAAACCTGTTTACCCTGACATGGAGTACTCTACCATCCAAATCACTTTTCCCTTCTATTTTTTCCCAATTTAGGTGATTTTTGTTTTTAATTATAGTAACTACTCCTCCCTTTACGTCGTTTCCTGTATAATTGCTTATTAAGACAATGGCATCTAATTTTTCTTCTGTATATGCCAAGAGATCATTTGTAAAACCATTATGCGTTTCCTGGATTAGAAGAATATCGTAAGTATTATAATAATTACACACTTTATCTATTTTGTCTATATCTATACCATTTATATTTATTGATGCTATATGGAAGCTGGATCTCTCCATTTTTTACTATCCCAGGCGGCCACATCTGTCATCTTTATAAATTCTTATATTTAAAAGATTAAGTAACGTTATTTGTTTAGAATTTTAAGATTTACTTTAAGGTTATTCATTTACCTGGGGGGTGTTAGCCCCCTCTGTTTTATCACTACTGTTTGGCTCATTTTTGTCATTTGAGTTTCCCATTGTGCATGTAACCATTTCTGTCTCTTGTCCATTTTCCGTTTCTTTATCAATGTCACTGTCGTTTTCCATTTCCATGTCCGTTTCTTTGTCCGTGTGGTCGTCTTCGTCCGTCTTGTTGTTCTGATTGTCATCCTTGTCTCGTTCTGGAACGTCACTTTCGGGGTTCATTTGACCTTCCTTATTTATGGTGTTCTTGCCTTTCTTACCCCCTTCTTTCTTTTTTGGGGGGAGTGATTTTTTTCCTTCTTCCTTTTTCCCTACTAGGCTGTCACTCCCTGAGGATGACAGAGAAAGAAGTCTCATCTTTCTTTTCTTTAATCTTTGAGTAGGTCTAGGAGTATTTGGGGTGGAGGTCAGGGGATTTACCCCACTTTACTCCGCTTCCTTGGAACTTCCTAAGGAAATTTCCGTTTCTTCTTCCTCCTCCGCTAAGGGGAAGAATTTATTCTTTTCCAGAATTCTCTCATCTAGACTCTTGTTTTTTAGAGAGTAGTGTGATGGTGTTTTGAAGGGGCTTAAGAATTTGTTCCACTCCAAGTTTGGAGTTGAATCTTCTCAATTTTCCCCTGGTGTTTTAGAGCCCTCTTTATTTTAAGTTTCTTTTGGAGGTTCATTTTGTAAGTTTGTTTTCTCTTCTTCCCTAACTTATTCCACCATCAGATTAATTGCTTGGTAGATTTCCTCTAGCTTTTTCTCGTTTAAATTCACATTTTCTGTTTCTTGGGCTACCTTGCTTGCATAAGTAGCACCAGCATAGGTCGCTCCAGGTATGAAGTTGGGGCATTCTCTTGCTGCGTGGCCTGTAATTTTGCATTTTGGACATTTCCTGTCCTTTTCGCAGCCATAATACCAATTTTTTAGAAGAAATCCCAGCACATAAAAATGCGAGGGGATTTTCTTTGCGTCATCTCTGTCTATAGTGACAATTCTGACGCCAGTCTTTATCCCTTGGTCCCCAAACAGTCGCCATTTTGTGTCGTTTTACTTTAATCTGAAGTTTCCTTTCCATTTTGGTGATAGTCTTCTCTGTCTCCACTTCCAGTGGCAGCCCCGACACAAAAAGGTTGATGGTCCTCCCTTGCATTTCTCTTACTATGGGGGTAGTTTTGTACACCCTTGCTTCTATCTCCCTTACTTCTATGTATTCTTTGTCAATGAAGGGCTTTTGGTAATCTCTAGGATATACAACAAATTTGTTGTAGCCTGCACTTTGTATCCCCTCAATTTGGGATATATCATATCCTTGCACTTTCAGAGCTGTTAATATGTCAGCTTGTCTGGATCCATTTTCTGCGACCCCAAAGTCCAATGTCTGACAGCCTTCCGGATGGTAAACTTTTAAGAAAGGTTTCCCACATGACTTGTCTATTTCTGTTCTAAAATAGGTACTAAGCCTATTGCCTTGTTTTGTGTTTAATGCGCTGTCTACTTGCGCTTGGGCCATTGTGTACATAAAGGGTGAGTACAACTCACTTTTTACTGGGGTCCAAATTTGAAACTGGTGGTCACACACCACTGATAGCCTCGACCTAGCTATAAAGGCGTACAGGTAAATACAAAAATGTAAATGAATAATGCTCAGTAATGACTGTAGATACATTAAACCTACACCTTATGCTAGCAATAATAACAAAATTGGAAATCTATGATAATGAAAATGAAAATAAGGAAATGAATGGCAGAAATAATAAGTGCAAAAATAAGTGTAAAAATTACGAAATTTAAATCTCCAAAGGGAGACAAGCAGAAATCGAACAAAAAAAAACAAACAAAATGATTTCTGCTAAATGAAGGAAAACAATGAAAATAAGAGGGAAACAATGAATGTCTGCAAAATACTTCTCTTCACACAGGCATAGTATCCAAAGTATGCTTGGTCCTGGCCATTTTGAGATTTATTTAGCAATGACTTTACTTGCCCAACAGGAGTTTAAGAATCCATTTTCTGCACATGTCTTTTTCGGAGGCTTTTCCACCGGCCTTACCACTTCGCGTGGCGCCTTGTGATATAGCCCGGTGGCGTTTCTGTCTCCTACTTCATCGATGTGCAGATTACCCTGTCCAATTTTAAATTTAAGAGAAAAATATTTATCTAATTATATTAGTACCAGGATTCCAGTTCCATAGTGTTGATTAGTAGAAAAAAAAAATAGAGGGATATACGATAGAATAAAGGTTGAAGTAAAAAAAAATTCCAGGGAGATAGATGTTCAATTTTGATTAATTTCAAAAATGTCAAGAATTGAGAAACTTTTTTAAAGAGGACAGGTTATTTTCGTATCATGATAACCTGTCCACATTCCCTCATAGTGTCTATTATATAATTAATTAATTCGAAGAAAGTTTTATCCATTTATACCAGGCTTCACGATCTACAGGTTTTTCAAAGTGTTCAGAACTCAAAAAAGATTTTCTATTTTTGAAGGTATCAACAGCAAAAGTATGTAAATCCTCCTTGTCAATTTCCCTAATATGTTCAAAAGCTTTTTCAGTGAATCTATCAGTCAAATTAATCTTTGTTTTTGTCTCTTTTGTAATAGCTAATTCAGCTGGTTTAGGGGCTAGTGGTGCTTCAGCGCCTTCAGGTATAAGTATTTGCTGAGCAGCAGCTATATCAGCTGGAAGCCCACGTAAAATCCTTTTTGTTTGTTTTGTTCTTTCTGCTATTTTTCCAGTTGCTTCAGCGGTTTTCTCTAACGTTGGAAGAAGACCTTTAGTTGTTTCTGTAATAGGTTTAAATAATTGTTTTGTATTCTCTGCAAATTCAACTCGAGATTCCTGACGATTGTAGTTGTTTCTTGATAGAATCACGGACAGGTAAATATTTTTAATTGCCTCTAGTCGCTCTCGAGCTAATCTAGCTGAGTGTGG
>JAECUM010038838.1:0-15626 GCA_016617855.1 Megalonaias nervosa | reverse complement strand
ATATATATATATATATATATATATATATATATATATATATATATATATATATATATATATATTCAGATAGATAGATAGATAGATAGATAGATAGATAGATAGATACAGTTACGAGTCTATGCTCTTAAAATAAGTAACAGAAAAGAATGAAGGCAACAAGCTTTGTAAACTTTAACAAATAATTTATTTCCCTAGAATACAAAGTGAAAAATTAAGAAAATAGAACTTACTGTTTTACGAATTAAATCCAATACTATTCCAAGAATTAAAAATAGAAGCCCTAGTAATAAAAAGTCCTGAATGAAACTGAGTGCGAGTCCCGATGAAATCCGAAAGTGAAGGCGTTGACGTCTGTTTTGGTCAGCGAAGTGCTGCTGTGTCAACAGTCTCTTGTCGAATCACAGAAAATATTATTCCAGATTTGAATTCAGTATAAATTCCAATAAATGTCTTTATCCAAGAATTTTGCCAGAGAACTTTTGTATTTCCAGGGAAAAGAATCACTTGAATTCAACAAATTGAAGAAAATAAAAATTCATCCCAACTGGTCACAACATAATACATCTTAACGTGTCAAGTGTTTTAAGCTCCACTGACAAATCTTTATTAAAAAAAATCAGTTATACGACAAATTGAGACGCAAAACAGATACCCGGATGAGGGTCAAAAGTTCATTCTTCTGGAAAAAATAGAAGTTTGTTACCAATTGATATATGCTACTTATCACGTAGTCCAGTTATGACCTTGACTCAACTTAAATATTCTTTGTCTGAGAAAGATAAAAAAAAGGTTGTTTACAAAACTGTCAATGAAATTAAAAAAGGTCAGTCAGGTCAAACAGAACTGAACTCAACTTTTGGACAATGTCAAATCCAGTAAGCAATGTTACATTACAAAAACATGTAATGGAATTAAAAAATTTAAAACTAACAAACAAACAATTAAATTAAATTTACTGAACAAGATATATATATATATATATATATATATATATATATATATATATATATATATATATATATATATATATATATATATATATATATATATATATATATATATATATATATATATATATATATATATATATATACACACACACACACACACACACTAAAGCTGATCACGAATGCTACATAAATAAAAACGGAGAGGCAATGCACGATTGCCAGTACGAAATGTTATAGGCACAAGGTCCGGAAAAAATTCGTTCAAAGTTATTTATTATATTCCGGAATTTTAGCAGCTTCTATGCGCGCCAGGAGCTACTGAATACCGGGAATGGGGGTGGGGTGGGGAACACTGTCGTTTGGAAACTGATGAAACTATTTACATGGATACAAAAAAAATATGTTCGAAATACACGATGACTACGATACTAGCTGTACTACAGTAGTAGATTTGGAGATTCCATTACACTTGCATGAAGGATTAGCTTCAGAGAAAATAAGTCCAGGTGGAAACGATTTGTCAGAGCTGTTAAGGTTGATTGAACAGGACAAGGGTATAACAGCCACTCTACGAAAACTGTTATTGACATTGAACAACATGGACAAATATATCATTTACTACGGAAGCTTAAAGCTTTGCATTCAGTTCAGTCTAAACTGAAAAGGATAAACAGAATTGTCTAGATCCATCATTTGCAGGAAGAACAATTACTGATGATGCCTTGGCCTTGCTTAGTTTGAGAAACAAGGAAATCATATGTACGAAGCCATTTTACGGTGTTACAGTGCTGTTGGTATCCAATATAGTTGGTGCTTGAATATATCACAACAGGTTGAATAACAAATACGGTGATAGAATGAGACTTTTTGATGACTGATAGTGAATGATTGTGTGTGTGTATCTACTAAGACGTCCAGAGAGTAGTAGAGGTAAACAGGGATTCTGGCTCAATGACTGTATTCCCATGTGCCAGAGACTCTCATTAAGTACGATTTCCCTATCCCAGAGACTCCCATCCACCCCTCTCCCACCAACTATACTTTTTCACCACAAGGGATTCTGGCTCAAGGACCCTATCTCCATCGACACGGAGCAGGGGTTGATTTTATTTCGAATTGCTTTGCACTTTGAGATTATTTTTAAAGTTTAGATAAAATTTCATACCCTATCATCACCATACTTTTTTTGATAATCTTTTTCATACTCTCTAACTCTCATTGGTAGAATACCTGTTAACATACTGTCAATAATACGAAACTCGCGTATTAAATCGTCCATATCATATTTTACGCCTCGCAAATAAGATCATATCTGATCAAATAATTTTTTATAAGTGATACTTGCTGTTTTGCAGGCATTTCTTTTAGTCTCAAGTCGAGGCTCAATTTTTTTTACACGCTGTTGCAAGAGAAACACAAACACCTGATATTATTAACAAAAACGGGTTTAATGATGCTCCATTTGAGATTATACCAGAGCCAGTCATTAACAGTGGTAAATATGATATTACTCGAAGTATTCTAATATAATACTTGTAACATTGTTTTACACACCAAAGGCTTTTATGATAAAATTTGTAATATTGCATTAGAGCGTCCACATCCTGTTTTGGAATTTCTTCTGAAATATGATTGAAATCGATGATCTGTGTTTTCATTATACAATATTTGTCTACAATTGTTATACAATATTAAAAGTTCTAGTACCAACAACTGAATCAAGAAGCTCACGGAACTTATTATTGTTAGGATCAGCTATAAAATCTTTATACTTGTCATAAACATCTGACTAAGTATCCTTATATCGTTCATCTGTTAACACCTCATTTTTCTTTAACCAATTGTAGGAATCAAACGTGTTTTCTACTTCACGTTCATACAAATCTGTTTTATTTACCAAATTACCGTATTCTCTTTCTGTTTCATCGATAAACCCAAGTACCAAGCTTATTTGATCCAACGTAAAATTTTTGAGGACAAGATATTGTCTGATAATTGCGTATGCGACTATAAAAGTTATTAGCATTACTTTTCGTAATCTGTCTCATTCAATTGTGAAGACCAATAATAGAAGCCACTTTCAGCATTAATTTTCGTATGGTTTCGTGAGTATTTTCTCATTTCATTGTAATAATTTCGTATTGACAGTTGTCTGGAGCGTTGAAGCGATGGAAATATAGAATCAACTTCTTCACTTATGTCGTAGTAAGAATCAATCTTTTCTTCCAACCTTGCTTATCTGACTTCTTCAAAAACTTTTCTCGCTCAACATAACTGAAATTATCAATATCATCTTTAAAATATCTGATTATCCCTAGAGATTTGTTAACAATAATTGGATCGAATTCTGGTTTTTTACGTATCATTGGTAGAATTGCGTTTGAGTACACCTTAATAATCAACGGTGTGTTCACTGTTAAAGCAGCAATTTTAACTAGGGTTTCTTTGTGGTGATAGTACATACCGAGATACTTAAAAATTTCTCGTTTTGAAAAACTATCGTATAATTTATTGTTTCTTAATAAAGTTGTTTTTTTTTAGATTCCATTAATTTGTTGAGACGATCATGATTGTCGTTTATTCATTTTTCTTCTTGAGCTCTTCCACCATAAACTCGTGCTTTTATTAGATTTGATCGTATTATTAAATCAATATTTTCAATGTCAAGCTCGAGCAATATTTTGTTCAGCAGGATTTCAATTTCTTTTTGTTCTTCTAGACAATCATCAGGATGACAGTATATGTTTATAATATCACAGTTGTTTATTGTTTCTCTCAGTTGTGGTCCTCGCATATGCATAACGCGAGCAAATTTATTTTTTGATATTCTAATGATGTTGGATTGTTTATTAAATCAAAATTATTTTTGTTTCATAAATTGGATTCTATTTCTCTCTCGTAATTCGTCTCTAGAACCTGTTCCACTACTGACATCTTTGTCTAGGTTAAAAATATTATCATAAAATTCTCTTGCAACGGTTATAATTGGTGGTTCTGACATTTATTATACAATATTAGATTAAATTTGACCATCGAGTATATATATTTGAAATGCTGTCAATCCTGGAAACGGATCTTCAGCAGCAACAACATAAACTCGAAAATACAAGTACTTGTTAACAGTATTTGCAGCTGAAATGATAAAATATTGTTTTTGAAATATACGTGTTTGCTGCACTATGCAATATTGCCCAGTCAGTATCATCGTTGGTCCTTCCAATCGCCAATCATAAATTCACCCTACACTAGAGCTTAATCGACCGCGCAAATGAAATTGCAAATAGCAACTGCAACGGGACATTTGAATTTAATCCAAATGTCTTTGTTTTCTCCGTTAGTCGTCTATTCCTGTCTATCAGAGAAAGCGTGATAATGATAATTTTCAGGATAATGTGATGATGCCCTTACCTCAAACCCAGCACGGTTATCAGATGCCTTAAAAAGTGTTGGAATATACCCAACATTATTTTTGGTTCGTTTTACACCACTAGATAGACTATCAACATATGCTTTTTTTGTCAGATCATTAGGGTTAACTGGAACATATGTTGTTGTTATTTTATTGTTTCTCATATTTATATTGCCTGACATTGGTCCGCCGGATTGTCTTAAATACGGGGCCAGTGCTCCTCTTAACTGAGCATAACTAATAGCATCATTATCATCAGCTGGTGGCGAGGTTATCGGTAATCCAGTTATTTTTGAGCTATTGCTCATTATCAGGGTACCTGTCATTGTGTCGCCGGACTTATTGAGCTTCTTATTGTCAACAGATTTTAGCTGAGCATAACTCACCGCTTGTGTATTATCAACATTTGCTGGTGGATATGTGGTTTCCAACCTAATAATTTTTTTACTTGACATATTAATAATACCTGTAACCGTTCCACCGGTTATATCAAGCTTTTTGTCATCCACATACTTCTGCTGTAAATAACTCACCGCTTGTGTTTGATTCAAGTTTGCTGGTGGGTATGCGGTCTCCAAGTTTATAATTTGTTTCCCTGACATATCCAAGTTACCGTTTAACGTTCCTCCTGTCAATGATAGTTTATTATCGTCGATTGTTTGTAGTTGTGAGTAACTTTCCGCTTGAGTAAGATCAACCTTTGGTGGTGGAGAATCTACTTCTAAACCAAGCACTCGTTGATTGGACATCAGTAAATTACCTATCACTGTATCGCCGTTTTTTTTTTTTTTTTTTTTTTTTTTTTTTACAAACGTTGACATGTCAGTAGTTATTGTTGATGGTTCGTTATCGGTGAGCGTTGTTCCAAACTTTGTGTAATAACTCATATTATGTAAATTATATAACATAAAATTATATAACAACAATGAAACAGTTAACGATATTAAATTTTGACACCGAACGATTAATCAAATATAAACACAACAACGAACTTCCAGATTGTCATTATCTTATTGTTGGTCGTACAGGATCAAGTAAAACAAATCTGTCATTAAATCTTTTGCTCAACGGTAACTTTAATTACGGTCGTGTGTATATTTACACAATTAATCCGCAGCAGGACAAATACGAGCTATTGAGCGAGTATAACGATAAACTTCGTGATGAACTTGGCGCAGGAGACGATATATTTTTGATAAAACAACCTGAAGATTTAGTTCCCGTCGATGAATTTGATTCATCCGAACATAAAATAATTGTATTTAACGATATTCCGCTAAACAACAAGGAGATGAACAAGATTAGGTCTTGTTTTTCATTATCGCGTAACAAAAGATGTAATTTGGTCTATCTTGCGCAAAGTTTTTATAACGTCGACAGATTTATTCCGCGAAATTCGAGATGTTTTATACTGTTTCCTGGACTAGATAATGTTGACGCAAGAAATATTGCAAATGAGCAATGCGGTGATGTAACAAAAGATAAATTTATTGAATTATATCATCAAGCAACCAAAGACAAATACAATTTCTTTTTATTTGATAAACTAGCGCGTGATCCAACTAAAATGTTTTGTTGTTGTATTAATGAGTTCATCTAGGTGAAGTTTATAAAGCGTATAAAAATTAACAGATGGATAAACATCAACAAAGAATTGAACTAGTAAAGAAATTTGTTGAAACTCGAGCTGCTTTTAATAAAAGAGTGCAAGAAGTGCGGAGTGGACAACACGTTGCAGAAAAAGAAACCACCAAATTTTTTAAGCCGGTTACTGAAGCAGTACTTGACAAACAACCAGAAATATCAACCTTGTCTCCGGAAGAACTAGAAAAAATGAAAGAAAAAGGACTGTTAGGATTACTAGGAGAAAGATGGAAAGAAGAAACTAAAAAAATTGTACAGGAACTTGCAAGAAATATTGATGATCCTGTTGCACAACAAGCTGAATTTGACAGATTATGAACAACCCTCTTATGCTTCAACATGCTATTGCAAGAATGACGGTTAATCCAGCCGAGTTAAAGAGGTTAATAGAGAATTTGTCAGAGCAAACTAAGGAATTAGCTGAGGAACAAAAAAGAATAACTAAGGCTACCGTAAAAATAATGCCTATCGAAAATCAGATAAGATTTTATAGAAAAAAATGCACGTGTTAAAATATTAGATGAAGAATATAATAATTTTATTGATAAATACGATATCAAAGACATTGGCAATATTCGAAATTGGCCAGTAGAAATATATAAGGATTTAATAAGTCATTTAAGAAAATTACTGAGGATAGATTAAACGCTGATGAAGAAATAAAAAATTTAACAAATAATAAAGATTTATTAAGAGCATATGATGTTATAAGAGAAGGAATTATCGCCGAGGCAATGCTTAAAACAGCAAAACAGTATTGAAATAGACCAGAAGATTATCTCAAAGTATGACCTTTCAAAGACTGTTTGATAAATATGAAAGCGAACGAGATAAAAGATTACCAGAGGAAATAGAAACGACCGGATCTGGCGTTAAAATTTTTGCATCCACCGCTGAAATAGTTGACCGATTTATGTTGTTGATATCATCGAAAGAAGCTGATAATGAAAGCACAGAAATCGACAACGAAATTGTTGATATATTAGATCATCTTAGATCGAGTGGATTACTAACATCATCCGAGTACCAAATTTTACACAGTGATCTTATCGCGTAAAATAATCTAACAACAATAATATAATGTCACTAACATCAACAACATTATTACTCGATTCATCGCAAACAACAAAAAGCAGCGCAAATTTTTCTGTTTATTACAATCCACCAATAGAACTAGACCCAAATAAACAATACGAAATTGGATTAATTTCTGCTACGATGTGGCATTCTATGGCAAATGTAAAAACAATCGTCAACGACGACTTTACGTTTAATCCTGGCGCGTGGGTAACGGTCAAAATACCTCAAGGAGCGTATAACGTATCTGATCTTAATAAAACGATTAAAAAACTAATAACAAAAGATGGAGCCGCTGCGGACAATTTTGAGTTAACTCCGAACTATAATACACCACGAGCTAGAAACACGTTAAAAAATTATTTGATAATCGATTTTTCACCAGCCACTAGTATTGCATCGTTGCTTGGTTTTAATCATCAACAATACGGCAGTGTTTCAGATAAAAGTATATCGTATGATGGAGATTTTCCCGCGTTAACATAACAGAAGTAAATACAATTTTAATCAATTGTTCTATTGCACTAGGATCTTATTCGGCGTTAGGGAGCCAAGGTCAAATTATAGTTTTTCACTAGATGTTCCTCCAGACTCACTGATGCAAATTACACCTAGACAATTAATATACTATCCGATTAATCTTGAAAATCAAATAACGAGTATAAGAATGCAACTAACAAATAAATCTGGGCGACAAATAGATCTTAACAATGAAATTGTCACATATTACTTACACCTACGCGCAATAACATAGTTGTTGAAGTCGTTGCAATGACATAGTTGTTGAAGTTGCTGTACGATCAATTTTGTAAACCTATATTTTATAACAAGTTGAGACGAAGAAAAGTTTACAGAAGAAAAATCTTAGGTGGATTTTTTGGAAATATATTTACAACAATTGCTGAGAATATACCAGGAATAGTGCGTGAAGTAGCACCAATTGCACCTGACGCAAGTAAATCTTTTGCATCTGCAGCCGGCACTGCAGTCGAGCAAAATATCGCCGATAAAATTAAAGGCGACACCAAAGGTGTTGCACAAGCACCTTCGGCATTGGATATTGCACCAACAAAAGAAACAGAACGAGCTATGATAGCTACCACAAAAAAAATTATTATCATCGCGTGGCAAAGAAATAGTAGGTAAACTTGTAAAGAAAACGAAGCCAATGACACCTGCTGATTTTTAATCGTTGCAATTTTGTGTGGCTATTATAAAATAAAAATAATCTTAGCTAAAAATTATCTTGATCTTACCGAAGAACATGATACTGGCGACACTGTAACAGAATTCGAATACGTCGAGTATCTCGATGAAAACTCAAACAACCAAATAAGGCCGGAGTTAGAACTTTTAACATAAGAGATGAGGATGTGTTTTTATTGCCGTATAAGGCGGTGTTAGAAGTACGTGGTCAAGTGTTAACAGCACTTGGCGGTAATATTTCAGCTGGTGTAGAAATTGCGCTTGTCAATAACGGTTGGAGTTTGTTTAGAAGTGCTTAATACCAGTTGGCCAATCAAACAGTGGAAGACATCTCGATGCACTTGCCCGTAGCAAGTACAATACTTAACATCGTCTCGTTTAGCGATGATTACTCGAGATCAGTTGCAACTAACATGAAGTGGTTTAAAGATACCTCATTCGGGACAGCTGTTTCAAGCAAATTCCGTACTGGTGCTGGCGCTCCTGCTCTAGATAACAATAATCTAATCGCCAATCCAGCTGCTAATGATGCAGCTGCGATAAGGGATTCAATAAGATTTGCGACCACAAGATTACGGCGACAGGAATATAATGAGGGATATGCTAAAAGAAAAGCGTTTGCTGCAGAATCTCTCCAAATAACAATGATGCTTCCGTTGAGCACAATATTTGGATTTTGTCGCGATCACAACAAAGTTTTCCGAGGACTAAAACATACTCTTATTTTAGATCGAGCAAAACAAAACAATTGTATAATGCATGCTGATGGAGTAGCTGAAGGACAGTTTGTCATTACAAGATTAGCGTTATGGATGCCACGAGTTGTTCCATCGACAAGTAAGATGATGGAACTCGATTCGACGTTGACTGCGTGGACAAAAATATATATATTTCCAGCAGAACAAAATTTATCAAACAGCAATTCCTAACACAACTGATTACACGTTGCGTGTTACAACCGCTCCCAGCGAACAATTACCGCGACACTCGTTTGTTGCATTTCAACGACAGGCGCGTCGCGGTGATCAAGAAATGAAAAATTCCGTATTTGATAACCTCGATGTGAGGTGAATCTTTGTTAGGATAAATTCGAAACAATATCCTGAACGAGCAATGGAATGTAACTTTGCTGACGATGAAACAAAAAACGTTACACGAGCTTACATGTACCCCATGGAAGCAATACAAAAATATCAGGACGCTGACAGTGTAAGCCAAATATCTGTCCAAGAATTTCGATCGCTATACCCAATCTTTTACTTCGACGTATCAAAACAATCCTAATGAGCTATAGGGTCTACAGCTGATATTGAAGTTACTTGGACACTTGGTGTGGCTACAGCTGAGCAGTATAACGTATATGCTCTAGTCGTCAGTGATAGATTCTTGACAATTGACGCGACTGAAGGAAGAATGACTGTACAAGTTTAATCTAACAAACTGGATATAATGAAAACCGAGTACACAACTCGAGAAATATACCTAACGCCCGGTCAAGTTGAAAAATTGTCAGCAGCGGTTGCTAAACGCCGTTCTGTTTCTTTAATGATATCTCCCACAACTTCAAATAAAACAGCGGTTAAAGTAATGTTAACGCAACATCAGATCAATAAACTTGATCGAAGAAAACCGTTTGTTCTTAAACTATCTGTTGCACAAGCAACAGCAATGGCAAAACATGTAGGATTTCTTGGACCAGCACTTTCTGTAATAGCTAGCGCAATACCAAAGATTTTACCTGTGCTAGGAACACTGGGACTAGCAGCAGCATCAGGAGCGGTGTGAGGAGCAACTAAACAGGCGGTATCCGGTTGGAACATCAGCTTGTGGTTATTATTGTATTATGTTTATTAAACAGATGTCCCAATCCGGAGGATTGGATTCCGATTTTCTAAAGTTTAATTTACAATTTGACGGACATTCAAGCAAAAACAATGATGATATAGCAATACATTTTGTGTGACAATCGAATATAACATGTCACAAACTATAAAGTATTGCCTAAAATGTACAACTAAAACGCCTAACAAAGACGAAAAATTAGAAAAAAACAAAAAAATAACAGAACGATGCTAAAAGAAATTTGTACTGTTTGTGGTAGAAGAAAAAGTGTGTTTATTTCTTCAACGACTCCGTCGTTGGCAAAGGGTTCGGGTGTGGATAGAGTTATTTTAGTCGATGATTAAAATAATAATGAGTTGAAGTTGTAATTGTGGCTGTGATAAAGATCTTTGTATCGAACAAGATAAAATTGTTACTTATTGTCAATCCTGCAATCGCCGGGAAGTAATTGGTTCTGGGATGGATATACACAAAATTACTGGAAAATTACCGAAACCAAAAGGAGGATGGACATTACCCGGACACAAATACACTGAGCCGTACAATCCACTAGATAAACAACTAGACGAAAACGAGAATCCATTACCAGGACAAGAGCCTTATAATCAAGATGCAATAGCAATGCGACACGACATCTGTTATCGTGATATAGAGCGTACTGATAACTTTCGTGCAGAGAACTCAAAATCAAACTGTGATACAATAATGCTAGACGAACTTAAAGATATGAAACCTACAAATCTACGAGAACGATTTGATGGAAGGTTGGTTCAAGGAATGATCGGAACAAAATACAAGTTAGGTCTTGGAAAAGAATTATACGACGATCTAGCATCAGAGCTACACAAACCTAAAAAAAAAAGTTTCCGCGACGTAAGGTTGTAGCAAATGCCGTTGATGATATCTGGGCGATAGATTTAGTAGATGTGTCAAATCTTGCTCATTTTAACGTTGGCGCTGATGGAGCTCCAAAGAAGTATCTCTTTAACGTTATTGATGTTTTTAGCAAATACGCGTTTAGTGTACCCATTTCAGATAAGACAGGAACATCGATAACCGATGCACTATAACAAGTAATAACAAGTACAGAAAGAAAACCGAATCAAATTTTTACCGATCACGGAGCAGAGTTTTTAATAAAAAAATTTGAACAGTTTCTGGAACAAAATAACAACAAAAAAAAAATATGTTACGGGAAATGAAGGAAAAAGCGTTGTCGTTGAAAGATTTAATCGTACACTAAACGAGTTGATACATAAATATTTGACAGCTAAAAACACAAACAGGTATGTTGATGATCTTCCACAGATTGTTGATAAATAAAATAACACAAAACATCGAACTATCAAAATGTCACCAAACGACGCGATTAAAAATCCGATTCTTGCAAACGAAAACATGCACCGCAGACATAAATTTAAAGTTGGTGATAGAGTTTGAATTTCGTTAACCAAAAAAGTAGTTGAAAAAGGATTTACTCCGAACTGGAGTGAAGAAGTATTTGTAGTTGATAAAGTACTTTTAACAATACCTGTAACATACGCGCAAAAAGATCTAGCTGGGGGAACCCATAACTGGTAGTTTTTACGAACAAGAACTACAGAAAACTGAACAAGATGTTTATGTTATCGAATGAGTAATCAAAAGCGTGGCGATAAAAGCCAACGCTAAGTGGCGCGGATATAGCGATAAATTTAGTAGTTGGATACCAACCAAAGAGATTAATGCTGGGAAATAATGTTTTTGTAAATTTCCTCATACTTACGTAATACTGATCTGCATTTTACAGGCTTACACAATGATATCAGATATCGTCGGCGATCATCAGAGATTGTCATCAGATTAAATATCTTGACAAATATAAAATCGAATTTTATATTTTTCTGTCGGTCTGGAATTTTAATGTTCAAGAACGGCTTTATCAGCCGCCAAAACGATTGATTTTCATCTACCGTAAAATAAAATTTCAATTTTTTTTTGTGATATGGTATTTTACGTTATATCGACCAGTTGTTGGCCTTCCTTAATTTTTCTTGTCCCATGACGTCGTAGCGGTATCGTCGTTGTCATCATCTTCACTAACATCATTGTCGTTGACGTTTGTGTCATCTTCGTTGACGTTTGTGTTATCTTTAATAACATTAGTTTCCTGTGTTATATCTGTTGGTGCATAGATATACTTTAATCTTTCCAAGAGGTTCATTATATAATTTTATATAGTTTTAAATAATATAAAAAATAGACAAGATAAGATATATCGAGCATGTTAGTGTTTATAACTCCAATGCCCTCAAAGAAGCTGTAAAAAAAGTATTGTCAGGCGAAAAAAATATCTCGGTTAACCTATTTTTGTTTCGCGGTGGAAGCGATAAAATTTTATTGACCGACACCGAAAAAAAAACGATTATATAACTATAAAATTTTTTTTAGTGTAGTGTATGATAGAGAAGTATCATGTTGTGGTGTCATACATTTATTAGTCGAGATGAGCTTGCGAAAATATTGCGAAAAGATTATTCTGTCAAATGCTGATTGTCAGGTTGTCGTGTTTCTAATACCATCTGCGACATATTTTATTGCTCCAGGATTAATTTTAAAATATCTTGCAGCAGAATCAATTGTTTTAAATTTGATTTCCTCATTTGTTTCAAGATTAAATGAAACAATAGGTTTTGCCGGGCATCTAAAATTAATACCACCACCTCTTCCTCGTCTACTATTTTCTTTTGACGTGACAAGATCTAAATTTTCTAGACGATTATCTGTTTTGACGCGGTTGACGTGGTTTATTACTAAACCATCTAGTATTGGTCCGTTAAATGTTTCATAAACAAACCTGTGACTATAATCAACAAAATCTGTTTTTGTTCCTCTAACATTTATTTTAAGATATCCGCTATTATTTATTTTTCCATGCACTTTTTTGTTCGGATATTTCAGATAATTCTACAATCGTTCGCCTCGTAAAAATCAAATACCGAATGTGGTTGAAACTCATCTTGTAATGACAAGTTCTCAATATTATCATCAGCAACTGCGCCATTAACATGATATACTCGTTGTCCTTCTGGAATTTCATCACAGAATAACGTGCAAATAAAATCTTTCCTAAACATTTCAACTCGCCCGGCATTATCACCTTTAACGTTGATCTGATAACCAGCTGGTGTTGCTTTACCGAACGGTTGACCGTATTTAACGTGTATCACCGACCCCAACATATTTCCCTTTTACAAGTTGTACTTGAGGCAAACGTAATAATACTCCTGCTCGCTCATTAAATTTTGTGTCATTATACTATAAGCAATTTATATCTCTAATTGATTGTTTAACTAGCTCTTCGACCAGTTAGCTACCTGTTTGAACAATAAATTAGAGATTTGATAGTATATTATATAACAATGCTGAAGTTACGTGGTATAGGCAAAAAGAGCCTTATAAGAGAATCTACAAAAATAGCTACTGCTTTCGCAGGATTTGATAACAGCTATCGATTTGATAAACAAATCGTTTTAGCAAACCTTTAGCAACAAATCTTTATCATTTGTTAGAACCAACTATAAAACGTGAACTTGAAAAACATAAGGGCTTGAAAATCCTAGTGCAGTATCACGTTATATTTTCTAACTTACATGTGACAGAAGAGTCGACTGATGAGGAAATTACAGATCCTATTATTAACGCAAACTCAAAGCGTGTTTTGCTTGGAACTAATCTTTCAATTCTAGCTGATGAAATACACCAGGAAATTTGGAAAAAGAGTGAAGAATTCACCGAATCAGATTCTGGTTGGAAGTTTGAGATGATTACTGAAATTTTATTTCACACAATGGAAAATAACGTATTACGCGGTAGCGGCGCTAATAGCGCTGGGTATATTGACCTGCCACAAAAAATAAAATATAAAAAATGCTGTATAAACGTAAAAAACTTTGATAACAAGTGCTTCCAGTAGGTTATTCTCTCTGCGATGTTTCCAGCAGAAAAATGCTGATCGCGTTGACAAATATTTTAGTCACGTTACAAAATTAAATTTAACCGGTATTGACTTTCCAGTTGTGGAAAATCAAATATCAAAGTTTGAAAAACAAAATAATATTTCAGTTAACGTCTTTGGTCTTGACAAGCATGAAAACGTTTCTCCAAGATATATTTCTGAAACAGCCTCGCAATCGACAATAAACTTATTGTTTTATAAAAATCATTACGTATGGATCAAAAACTTCAGCGGACTTGTTGGTAAACAGTATAACAAATATAAAAGTAAGAAGTACTTCTGTTATCGTTGTTTACACGGCTGTTCTGACAATGAAAAATTACATAAGCAGTACTGTAATAATGTACAATGAATAACAGTGCCAGGCGAGAATAAAAAAATTCTTCGGTTTGTTAATCATAATCATAAACTAAAAATTCCTTTTGTTGTATACGCAGATTTCGAGTGTTTACTTCAGCCTGTGCTTGGAACAGAAAATAACCCTAACCAATCTAGTACAAGAAAAATTCAAAACCATGTTCCATGCGGAGTAGCGTATAAAATAGTTTGTTGCGTTGATCCTAGTTTATCCAAACCAATAAAATTATATTGCGGTAAAGATCCAGCTGTTTGGCTTCTCAAGCAGTTGATTAGCGAAGTTGATATATTTAATCGTTTAAGAAGAATCGTTCCCCTGACAACGTCAGGATACAACTGACATCTCAAGAAGAATCTGATCACGAAAAAGCGGAATTTTGTCACATTTGCGAAAAAGCCTTTGACTCGCCTGGTAATAAAAAAGTACGTGATCATTGTCATTTGACCGGGAAATATCGTGGAGCGGCTGATGATAAGTGCAATCTAAAATTTCGTGCTCCAGATTTTATTCCAGTTGTTCTTCACAATTTACGAGGATATGAAAGTCATATTATCGTAGAAGCTTTTAGTAATCCTGAAATAACGTCTCGTTTAAAACTCGATAATGTAATCAAGTGTATTCCAAATAATTTTGAAAAGTATATGTCAGTTACTTCAGGTAAGGTGCGTTTTATCGACTGCCTACAGTTTATGGCAGCTTCGTTAGATGAGCTGGTAAAAGGTTGTAGCGAGTTTTATAACCTACAAGATTGTTTTAGTAATCAAGCAAATTTGTTAACAAAAAAGGAGTATTTCCATACGAATACCTCGATGATTGGAGAAAATTTGATGAAACTTCTTTACCTGACAAAGATAAATTTTATTCACAGCTAAAAAATGAAAATATAACCGATGACGAGTACAACTATGCACAAGATATTTGGAAAAAATTCTATTGCAAAACATTTGGCGATTATCATGATTTATATTTGAAAACGGATGTGCTATTGCTTGCGGATGTGTTCGAAAGTTTTCGTCGAGTAAGCTATAACAATTATGGACTAGATCCGTGTTGGTATTACTCTGCTCCTGGGTTATCTTGGGATGCTTTGTTAAAGTTTAGTAAAATCGAGCTAGAATTACTGACGGACGTTGACATGTTTAA
>JAECUM010038836.1:0-14606 GCA_016617855.1 Megalonaias nervosa | reverse complement strand
TGTCACATGGTATCAAGTATTTTTTCGCAGCTGATGCATAATATGCAAGCATCGTAACGAATGAAGCAAATATTAGTAAAATGATTATGAAGAACAATATTCACGAGCATCATCTTCATTTTGACCAAATTCATTTTCATATGGATATTGATACAAAAGAAAACAACTTCTGCATTTATGTTCTTTGCAAATACTGCTACATTAAAGTTCTTTATAGGCATGTCTACATTTAAGTTCTTTGTGTACACTGTTAAGGTTTATTTATTTTAAAACTTTTACATTAAATTTTTTTTCTTCTAAATACCTCTACCGTAAAGTTTTTTGTATGCACTTTTACATGTGATTCTTTTAAACTTCTACATTTCAGTTCTTTGTATATATTTCTATATTTAATTTATTTGTCTTTTGACTACAAGAAAACTAGAATTGCTAAATAAACGGTACATAATTTTTGCTCATTTTGTCAAATATTAATTGGACAAATTTTGTATTATGATAAGCTCATATATTTTCATTTTCTTTCATCTTCAACTTCTGTCTGGTTACGAAGGCCCATTAGCAACATGAAGAGTTCTTTTAATCTAATCATAATATCTCAAATAAATGACAAAAATATTTTTATGTATAAAAATCAAAATTGTTTTTACCCTTAGTTGATTTTTATTCTTAAAGCTATGAACGTAACCGTCACTTTTTGTTTCTGCGTGACCATAGAATCGTGACTACTACTTGCTCATATCTGTGTATTAGTGTGACAATAGAGCAGTTGACGCCAATCTGTTGTTTTATATAAATTTATGTAGGCGCAAATTATATCCCGAAATTTGCGCCTATATAAATTTACATCAAACAACAGATGTCGTTATGGCTGGTCGATTTCTAGGTCAGTAAAAATATTTTCAAGCATCCGCAACAAGTTGAAATAAACTAGTTGAAACATAATAAATTTAAAGGTTTAATTCCTGTAGAAACAGCCATGTAAAGTTTTGCAAACACAACAGTTTTTGTGTTTTATTTGTTTGTTTTGTCTATGATTTGTATTTGCCTTTGAAAAAGACTCATTAAGAGTCGAAAGCGCTCAGGCTAGTTAGATACTAGTTTTGCACTGTTCGTTGTCAGTTTATTGCATTTATCTTAATCAATCCCTGACACACGTGATCCCTTGCTGGATCCAGTGTACTTGAAAGGACTGTTATTCGCCATATTATTTGTATTCCTCATATATATATATATATATATATATATATATATATATATATATATATATATATATATATCAGACCACTTTCCAATTCTATGTACTATGAGACTAGATATGGATTTTAGCAATAAACGTAGATTTATATATTATGAGATATAAATAGACCCCAGATCGTGCTGCAACATTTGGATACAAATTAGGTGACGTTTAAATAGAAAGGAATGGGTTTTGTAATATCAATTATCGATGTGTGAAATAAGGATATATTTTTGTAACGTTGTACAGTCTGCATAAAAATGCACGATGAAGATGGAAACATAATAACATAGAAATTAGATGTAAGATTGTACGGTCTACAGGAGAATGTGACGAAGATGGAAACATAATGACATAGTCAATTTAACGTTATTCTGACTACAGGAGAATGTATGACGCAGATATAAACATAATAATATAGATATTGTATGTAAGATTGTACGGTCTACAGGAGAATGTGAGACGAAGATGGAAACATTACAACATAGATATTTTATGTAACTTTGTACACTGCATGAAAGTGTATGATACAGATGAAAACAGAAGAACGTATATATTTTATGTAAGATCTAATCTGCAGTAGAATGTATAACGAAGATGGAAATATAACATGGATATTAAATTTAACGTTGTGCTGTCTACAGGAAAATGTATGGAAAGATGGAAACATAACATATATATATATATATATATATATAAGTAGTATAGTGGGGTACCGTAGCGTCAATGGGAATTAGCATTACAGACCCCCCCTGGGCCAGTATAGCGTCAAGAAATAAAATCTCACCCTGGGCCTGTATAGCGTCAATGGAAAATTGGGTAGAGGGACTAGAACACCCTGGGCCTGTATAGCGTCAATGGAAAATGGAGTAGAGGGACTAGAACACCCTGGGCCTGTATAGCGTCAATGGAAATTTTTGTAGAGCGGTGACTAGTAGACTGTGGGTTTGTAGAGCGATAAGCAACAGGTGGCATGACGTCACACTGGTAACAATGTAGCAAAAAGAGAAGTACTGTGACGTCAGGCTACCTGAGAGAGGGCTATAGACAAACACGAATCAAGAGCGTTCGTGTTTTTTAGTAGAGGTAGGGTTTTATATATATTCGTTTAGGGTGGAGACCAAATGAAAATTAAGATCTTTTCGAGGCATTGGAAGTGGCCCTGAAAAGGGCCGTTGTTTGTTATGTGATGTTAACACCATTCTGTTAACATACAGGACATCGCATAGGTCTTCTTATCTTCCTCAAATTTCTCAAAGTTTGTCTTAAGCTGTGTCTCACTTCTGGTCCGTAGATGAGAGTCCGCTTAAGACAGCCTTGTCTTTCCACATAACATCTTCTTTTCCAAAGAGTGGCACCGGTGATCCGGATGACAGTCCATTTTGTTTTCACATACATGGGTAAGTCTGTACGGAACAGCATTGAGGATACCAAAGTAGAGGATTCTACGTCGATCAACATCTTCTCTGTGACGAGAACAGGTGAAGGGAATGAAGTGAACCGCGTTTATTTATAGTGGAAGACCGGATCGAAACGGATTGAAAGGGTTCACCAATCCCAACACGCGTTACAAAATTCAGTCACTTCGCGGAGTCTGTCTTCCAATCCGAAGAGAGCTACCTGTGACGTCACATTTCCTATATAGGCACACTAGCGTCTGTGTGCAGTGAATCGATGCAGTAGTGTTTTGTGAAACATGACGGAACCTAAGAAGACAATGAATTGGGGTGCACCGGCTGTGGAGACGAGAAGTAATGGTACGGCAGCAGCTACCAAAGTGAACACAGTGCTACTTCCCGAAGAGGTTGATTTCAACTGGGATTTAGTAGATTTTTTATCTTCTTCCCAAGAATTTGTTCCGGTACCAGTACCTTCGCCACCTTCTCCTTCATTACCACGTGTCGACGATTTTAAACAAAGACAGAGAGAAGAATTGGAGAAATTTTTACAGCAGCAGAAAGAAGCAGAGCAAGCATTTCTTCTTGAACAGAAACAGCGAGAAGAAGAAGAAGAGGCAAGAAGGAAACAACAGGAAGAAGAAGAAGCAGAGAAGAAACAAAGTCTAGGAGAGAAGGAGAACAGCGAAAGTCAAACGGTCACGGTACTCTTGGACATTTTGGCCGAGTTAAGAAGTCTGAAACAAATGTATCAGACTTCTTTATTACGACCCAAGAGAAAAAGACCTTCCCGAGCCAAACAACCTAACCCTGTGACTACACCAGAGATACCACCCCTAGTGATATCTACTAGATCATTGACAGGAGCAAGTCCACAAGTAGGCCTTGGCCGTGGCAAAGGCTTAAGACAGTTAAAGCGAATTGATTCTCGTTCCTGAGTTTGTTCTAAGGAAAAAAAACAAACACTCAACAGTCCTTTTCAGGGCTACCCAATACTCTCGAAAAGAGTGACTATTCATTTTGCCAAAATCAATTAAAACTCAAAATCCCTTCTTTAACCCTATGATGTACGTGTTGTGAGTGTATGAGTGTAGGTCCTTATTATTTCTAAATAATGAAAACCAAGAGACACTTACGTTTTTTTCAGTTTGGTCTATTCTGTTACAAATTTTTTACAATTCAATATCACAACATAACACAACACAACACTTTTAAAAAAGTTCATAGATTTCTTCTGTGTCTTTTTTCTTTCACTCTCTCTGTTTTTTCAATTTCTTCACTTTTACACTTTTTTCCTCTTCTTCGTCTTCTTCTTCCTCACATTTTTCTCGTCTTCTTTTCTTTTCTGTCTTCTCTTTCTGAACGTGTCGGGGTTCTTCTTTTTTCGAGGTCACCTCTGTTTCTTCTTCCTCCTTCTCCTGCTCCTGTTGTTTCTTAGGGCACTCTGAAGACCAATGTCCTTTCTCTTGACAATGATAACAGGTATCTTGACTTTTGTTTCTTTTGACACTGGCCTTGCTTCTTTGACGGTCTGGACATTCTGTAGCCCAATGCCCTTTCTTTTGACAGATATAGCAAGTATCTTGACTTTTATCTCGAAAGGAAGGAGAGTAGTCCGTCGGCTTGTCTGAAGAAAACTTTCTTATCACACCTCGCAATGCTCTAATCAGAAGTTCGATCTGTGTGGGTTCTTCCATTGTGCTGGTCGGCTTGAGAGCGAAATGAATACTGAGAGGGGAGTCACTAGCCCTTTATATATGCCCTGGTCTGACATAGATATATAGGGGTTCATGGTGTTTCACAGGTAGTCATTTGACTTTTTGCCGTCAAGATGAAACGATCGCATCATTTCGAAAAGAAAGAAGAAGAAGAAAGTAAGAGGCAGAAACGTGATTTATCGCCTCGCACAGTAGCTGAAGTCTTGGCACAAATTCATGCCAGCGATTTTGAAGATGAGATGAGTGAACCAGAATCGAAGCCTAAAGAGTCTACACCAAATCAAAGTCCATTACCATCCGTAAACCCTGAAAAGTACTACCATATTCGGGAGACGGACAAACGCTCTTCCAGAAAATTTAGAACCACGGCCTACACGTACGCAGTGAAATTTAAAGATTTCAAGTCTGACGTACCCTTGGAAAAAGCAGAAGGGTTCATCACCGATGTGTGGGATTCTTTGTTAACCACACTAAAACGGCAATGTCGAGCCAAAGAAGACGATCGCTTGAGACTTTCTATTCATCACGACAATTTGAAGTCTCCCGTTTGGATCGAGTTTAGCAGTCCAACAGAATTGACACCTTCCAAAATCATGGACAAGATTCAACACGTACAACAATCCAACGACAAATTTCACATCACGGACGGAAAAGCGACACTGTACATGACCCACGTGTCTCTTCCCCAAGGGACAGGTAAAAAAAAGTTGATGTTGGTAGACAACTTGCGTAACCTCAAGCGTAGTCTCGTCCAAATTAACAATCCAAAAGACAAGATGTGTTTAGCCCGTGCCATCGTGGTGGGACAAACGTATGCCGACAAGAACGATACGGTAGAATGGAAAAGAGCCTGGAAAACTATTCAACAATCGGACCGAGCCAAACAACGAAAAGAAGCAGAACTCCTGTTACAGCAAGCGGGGTTAGCTAAAGACACACCCTGTGGCATTCCTGAAATGCAAAAGTTGCAAGACGTCTTGGCTCCACGTTACACCTTGAAAGTTCACCCTCAAGAAGTGCGCGGACCTCTGTTGTTTCGAGGTCAAGATTTTAAAGACGGAAAATACATTCACGTCTATCATCACGATGAACATTTTGATGCCATTACCAGTATCACTGCATTCCTGTCATACAGTTATTACTGTGAGAAATGTGACTATGGCTATAACAATCGAGAGCAACACAAGCATTGTGGATCGAAATGCTCAGGATGTTTAGCTTCTACACCCTGTCTGGACGAAGGACAAGAACGAGTGCATTGCTCTGTTTGTCAGCGCACGTTTGTCAGTCCTGCCTGTTACCAACAACACCTAAAGACGCAAGGTTCACAGCAGAAATGTGCTTGTCAGCTCTTGAGATTGTGCCCTACTTGTGGACAAGGCATACGTACCAACAATGCCAAGGCGCACGTCTGTTCAGGAAAGAAGCGATGTCACATTTGTCGCCAAACCGTGGACTTGGAACACCAATGCTACATTCAAAAATACCATTCCAAACATGAAGAAGAAGAAGAGAATGACCAGAAGAAGAAAGGGAATTTCATCTTTTTCGATTTCGAATGCATGCAAGAGACTGGCATTCACATTCCTAATTTCTGCGTGGCTCACCGAGCGTGCGAGAAGTGCATCCAAGAGCCTATCTTGACTCATTGCCCTTACTGCAGCAAGATTCCTGGAGGACGTGAAAAAATCTTTCGGGGATCGAACACACTGGCCGATTTTGCCCAATGGATCTTAAACCCTATCGACGAGACGTGGAGCCAAGAAGATATCGAACGTTACGGAGATTGTCATCGCCATGCCACGGTGATGGCTCACAATTTCTCGGGATACGATGGACAATTTCTGTTGAGATACTATACGGAACAAAGTACCGAACGTCCGAAAGTAACTTTGAACGGAGCCAAAATCATTTCCATGCAAGTGGGACAAGTACAGTTTAAAGATTCAATGAGTTACTTGGCTATGCCTTTGAGCCGCATGCCTAAAACGTTTGGCATGACAGAAATGGCCAAAGGCTATTTTCCACACTTTTTCAATACCGAAGCCAATCAACACGCCGTTCTACCCCATTTGCCTGAGGCTCACTACTACGACCCCGACAACATGCGTACCGAACAACGAGAAGCTTTCTACGCATGGTACCAGACTCACGCTTCGGACCCTTTTGACTTTCAAGAAGAAATGTTAAAATATTGTCGTTCCGACGTAGACATTTTACGTCGCTGCTGTGGAAAATTTCGAGAACTGTTCATGGAACACGGAGGGATCGATCCTTTGAAAGAAGCTTGCACCATTGCCAAAGCGTGTTCCTTAGTGTATCGTCAACGATTCATGCCCGAAAACACCCTAGCTGTCATCAGCCCTCAAACGACTAATTTTGTCAAACGTCAATACTCGGTCAAAGCCCTACGCTGGTTACATTACTTGTGTGAGAAGGAAGACAAATGGATCCAACACGCTCGCAACGGAGGAGGCGAAAAGACCATCGGAAGGTATTCAGTAGACGGCTGGGACTTAGAAAACCCCAAGATCGTGTACGAGTTTAACGGGTGCTTATTTCACGGATGTCCCATCTGCTACCCTCAACGTGACACTAAAAACCAGTTTTTACAACGGACCATGGAAGACTTGTACCAGGCCACTTGTCAGCGACGCTTGAAGTTAGAAGAGCAAGGATACCAAGTAGTGGAAATGTGGGAACACGAGTACGATCAGCGATTGAAAACCGATCCCGAGTTTAAGCGCATCGTGGAAAGTTACAAGCTGGTGGACCCTCTGAACCCGCGGGACAGTTTGTACGGAGGACGGACGAATGCCACCTGTTTGCTGTACCAAGTCGACGAGGAGAAAGGAGAAGAAATCAAATACTTGGACGTGTGTTCTCTGTATCCGTACGTGTGCAAATATTGTCACTTTCCCGCAGGGCACCCACAATTGCTGACGGAACACATCGACGTGGACAATATTCGACAATACGAAGGATTGATCAAGTGTAAAGTCTTGCCTCCCACGAACTTGTACCATCCCGTTTTACCACATCATTGCCAAGGAAAACTGATGTTTCCCTTGTGTCATACTTGTGCTGAAACGTGCAACCAAGACCACCCTTGTCAGCACACTCAGGAAGAACGAGCCTTGACGGGAACGTGGGTCAGCGTGGAATTGTTTAAAGCTCTGGACTTGGGATACCAACTGTTAGAAGTGTACGAAATTTACCACTTTCCCAAGACAGAAAAATACCACAAGGGCGACGATTCTCAAAAAGGCATTTTTGCAGACTACGTGAATGCCTTTTTGAAACTGAAACAAGAAGCTAGCGGATATCCTTCCTGGTGTCACACTCCCGACGACCAAACAAAGTTCAAAGAGAAATACTGGAAGCAGGAAGGCATCACTTTAGACCACATCGAGAAAAACGAAGGAAGGCGATCGTTTGCCAAAGTGATGTTGAATTGTTTGTGGGGCAAAATGGCACAACGACCGTGTTTACCCAAGACGGAGTATTTGACAGAACCTTTCCGATACTTGCAGATGATTCACGACAAAACCAAATACATGAACACGTGGACGTCGTTCGTGAGGACTTGCTCTTAATCAATTACGAAGAAGAACTGGACTTTGTAGAAGCCGACGTATTTGGAAATGTCATCATTGCGGCTTACGTGACAGCCCATGCTCGCTTAAAACTGTACGAAGCTTTAGAACTATTAGGAGATCGTGTGCTGTATTTTGACACGGACAGTTGCATCTATATCGATCGCCTGGTCAACCTCACCCTGTCATCGAAGGAGACCGTTTAGGAGCCTGGACGGACGAGCATCCCGACCACAAGATTCTCAGTTTTGCAAGTGGCGGTCCCAAAAATTACGGCTACGAATACCGGAACAATCAAGGAGATGTGCACACGGAGTGTAAAGTGAAAGGATTGACTCTTAATTATCGCACCAGTCGAGTGGTGAACTTTAGCATATTGAAAGAAGCCTTGCAGTCTGGACAGGATCGAAACTTTAAAGTGACCACCCACGAACCGCACAAGATTGTACGTTTACCCACACACCAAATCGTCAGTCGACCCTTGGAAAAAGTTTATCAAATCGTGTACCAGAAGCGAGTTCGGCTTCCCAATCACTTCACTTTACCGTACGGTCATGCCGATATTGGTCAGCATATAAAAAGGGACAACGTTCAAGGTCGATAGTTCATTGTGACTACCATTGCTAAGCGAGAAAGATGAATCCATTCACACAGCAAGTATCCAGTAAGAGTAAACTCAAGTACGATGCTGTGCCTTGCGATGGTAGGGATGCCGTACGCTATGACCTTAGTGATTCAGTACCACATCATCATGGGAACTTTGCTATAACTACTACTTCTACTACCATGCCTACCATGGAAAGTGATGCTGTACGTGTCAAACCTGACGGATGTGAAAGCGATGCCACTCGTTATCGCACACCTTTTCACTTTACTGGTTTTCATGGTGGATGGCCACCTCCACAGGAAACCAAGCGACTACCACCCTACGGATGTCATGTAAAACTGAGCAAACTCCTAAGGATTTCACCGTACCCTCATCGAAATGAACCTGTGAAAGACGAATATTCGTTCCCTGTGCGTTTGCCAGAATACTGTGATTTTGAAAGTCGATTGCAAACCTTCCAAGGAAAATGGCCAAAATATCTAGGAGGACCTACCCCCGAAGAATTAGCCAGAGCTGGATTTATCTACTTGGGCGAAGGAGATAAAGTCAAGTGCTTCAGTTGCGGTGTCTCACTTCACCAGTGGGAGAAGAAAGATTGCGCTTACCTGGAACATGCTCGATGGTCTCCAGAGTGTCACTACCTGCCTTTAGTGGGACCTCGTCATTGAAGTGACCCTACCATGTTGTGTAAAAAGCTAGCTACGGAGTTAGGAGTCCAACGTTGGACAATCCCTAGACAAGTATTTAAACCCGATGTAAAAAATAATCTTCAAAGATTACCAAACGAATTGCAAGAGAAGATCTACAAGGACATTTGGCAGGGACTTGCCAGAGCCAAATCTCAATTAGTGACTGTAGAACATTTGTGTCGAGAAATTCATAAGAGGAAATTGACCAAAGTCAACAAACAAGTCCGATTTATCTGGATCAAGTGTGCGTTCGTTCTACTATTTCGCTTTAGACCATTTACATTTGAAGATTTTATTGACATTCTTGACCGTTTCCTGGAATGGCAGTGGTCAGAAATTACCCACTACGTTCATTACTTTCGCTCTAGGAGAAGTGTTTGACTGACATGGTTATGGATACTTTACAAGAGAACATTCGTGCTTTGCCTGTGGAATTGAGAGAACGCATTTACCGTGAGTTCGTCAAAATACAAGTGAAACGAAAAGAATCATTGCATCCGTTACGTCACCGATGTTGGAACCACTGGTACCTAAATGCTATAAGAGGATTGATTCTGATGAAAGTGTTCCAGTGGTCAGACATTGATCAACTACTCGTGAGCAAGAAGGATTGTGTTGTTGATAGTGATTATTTTTACTACCAGGTACACTTACTGCATCGAATTCCAGAAGAAGAGTTAGAGGGTTACCAAAATCTTGTACACAATGTAAACTTAGATAAAGAGGAAACTTCTGAACGATGTGTGATGTACAAGTTAGTGACTAAATATTTTAGATACGTCGACGGAATACGACCACTTCTGTGCAAAAAGTACACTTATAGCTGCCGAAAAAAGAGGGTATAAAAACGTTCTACCATGCCACGACCTTTATCATTCGTGATACAACAGATTCCGTGGAAGGAAATCAATGACAGTATTCAAACGGTAGAGGATTACCAACACCTATTACGAGAACTGTCTCCATTGAATTGGGGTCGACGTGTAGTGTGTGTCTTAGTGACTTGCTTTCTGGGATTTCGTTTACCAGCTGATTCTTTGTGGACTCTTTACGAACAGTACCTATTACTCCAAAACAAAACATGAAAGTGATGCCTTTAAATGTCCACGAGAGACTCATTCTGCTCAAAGCTTTGCGCTTTCATTTGGATACTTCTCAACCTCTACGGGAAAACAAGATTCGTCAACTTTTAGGTACTGAAGATGTGTACGACGACGTGTGTGTAGCTTGTGACTTACACCCTCACTGGACAGATGTACGTGACTGGAAAAGTTTGGGGTTTGAGGCTTGGGCTAAAGAAGTGGCACACTATGCCCAAGATTTGTCATCCTAAAACATTAAAACGTTCCGTGAAAAAAGTCACTTTTAAACCTGTGTTAGTGTCCATACCAGAAGAACAGTCTGTCACCGAGGAAAACCACTCTCTTCAAGACAGGACTGTCATTGACATTCCTGAAAGACCATTTCGGGAGGACCCTTGTGTGACTGAACCAAGGAATGTACAGACTCTCAGAACATTACACACTACTCCTACGATTTCACCTCTTGATCACAAAAAATGTTGTACAGAGACTTGTTTATATTCCACTATGGTCGTTTTGTTGTGTTTTTTATTCCTGTACTTAACCATATGGCTTTTATGTATTTTTGTCTTTCGTGTTGTTCACTAATAAAGATGACAATAAACGTGTCCTGAAAAAGTATAAAAACTCTTGTCTTGTCTGTCTTCGTGTCACAAGTGACATTTTATTACACTACTACTACTATGGCTACCTCTACTGTCTCTGCTCCCTCTTCCTCCACTGTCAAAGTCATTGACGAACACGTAGATCGGACTAGTTGGGAGGCCTTGTATCTTCGCCATCCCTTTAACATGCTTATTGCTGGACCAAGCGGTTCAGGCAAAACCGAATTTGTCAAACGTTTGATCGAACATAAACATCATTTGATCGATCGTCCTCCTCAACGAATCGTGTGGTGCTATAAAGAGTGGCAATCGGCGTACAGCCTTCTGCGAGAAAGTCAAGGCGATTCCATCGTCTTTGTGGAAGGCATTCCTGTCGAAGACGACGGAATCGTGTCTGACCCTAGTCAAACTCATTTGGTTATTTTTGACGACATGTTAGGAGAAGACGAAGAAGAAATTAAACTCTGGTTTACGCGCAAAGGGCATCATCGTAATGCCAGTGTCATTTACATTACCCAAAATTTGTTTCAACAAAGTAAAGCCCATCGTACCATCAGTCTCAATGCTCATTACTTGGTGTTGTTTAAAAGCCCTAGAGATAAATCGCAAGTACAAGTCTTAGCCAAACAGTTAGGAACGCCTTGGCTGATTCATGCGTACGACGATGCCACTCAAACCCCACACGCTTATTTACTCGTGGATTTAAAACCCACTACTCCCGATTATTTGCGATTTCGTACCCATCTGTTTCACCCCTGGTGCCAAGACGGAGGACCTATCGTGTACACGTCTCCGTCGTCGACTTAATCACCCCAAAAAATCTATAAAAACCTCGGTCACTTGGACTCTGTCTCACACATTGTCAACATGACGTCCCTTCAGTCTCATCTTCCCATTAAATTGATTCGTGCCTTGTACGGCAAAAGTAAAAAAAAAAATCCACAAATACGTGCTCGTGTCTTAGAAGCTAGTCTCAAGGAAGTCTTACGATGGTTTACGGTGACAGCACGTCAATTACTGCAAGGCATCATTCAGATTCCACATCAAACCAAACGTTTTTTGAGAGAAACAAAGTTGCCTTGACGCAACTAGCCGATCCTCGCATCGACACTCAAACCAAAAAGCAAATCATTTTGAAACCTGGAGGAAGTGGATCTTTAGGAGGTGTCATCATTCGTTCCCTCTTAAAATGGGATCCTAATGCTCCCAAAGTTGTCCCCAAGAAAAAAGCCACACCCAAACGTACCCAGAAGAAAAAGAAAAAGAGCAAGGGTGTCAAGACCAGGTCACAACCTCAGAAAAAGAAAAAGAAAAGCCCACAGAAAACAGCTTTTACTCGCAAGAGAGTGTCTCCAACAACTTCTCCTCCAGCAGTGACACCCTCTTCCTCTTTAGCGGCAGTAGCCGCGGCTCACAAAGTACCTGCCCCCAAAGTCAAAGTCCAAGAGAGAACGGGTGTGTTACAGAGTTTACTGGATTTGTCCAAGCAAGAACTGTCTCGATTTAGTCCGTTGCGAACTCCTCCACGGCGTGTGTTACCTGTCATCAAGTTGATACGACGTAAAGACAATCAGTGGCGACGCATTCCAGTATAAAATGACCTGAGGCAAACCATACGGATCAGTATTTTTTGTGCTACTGCACGTCCAAAGATGTTCCCTCCAAGAAGTGTACACCGTTACCATCGTCGTTCTTCTTCTTCGGTCCAAAAAGGAAAAGGAAAACGAAAAAGACAGTCACGTCATCCTAAGAAGCGCTTAGTCAAACATCGACGTCACCCCCAGAAAAGGCACACTCGTCCAAAGAAAAAGAGGAGTCACCAAAGAGGAGGATTCTTTGGTGATTTTGGAAAACACATCGTCACCTTTATGACAAAGCGATAGTCCCCCAAAAGGATAAAAGACCGTGCGACAAGTCATTGACGTTAGTGAATTTTTTTGGTTGTATGCCACGGAACCAACAAACCCACTGAGAAAGATGTCACCCCAAAAAAGACATTCCTCTTCTACCTCCAAAGGAAAGAAAAGGAAAGGACTGCCACCTCGTTTAGCCAAACATTGGGACATGTTGTCCGTCCTGTCCAAAGCTCCTTCACCCATGCGAAAAAAACTCATTCAAACAGCCTCCAAAGATGTTATTGATACCGTGTGCGAATGTTGTCTGAATGTCTTGAAAGGCACAATACCTTTGTCTAAACACCAGAAAGAATGCTTAGGCAAACATCGACACGTTCTTCGTCAAATGATCCAAAAGAAAATACCTATTCGTCAAAAGAAAAAGATGTTGGTGCAACGCGGAGGAATTTTACCCTTTTTACCCATGTTACTGAAAGGAGTCATGGGTACAATAGGAGGACCCTTACTGAAAGGAGTAATGGGAACAATAGGAGGACCCTTGCTGCAAGGAGTATTGGGAAACATGGGAGGATGAAGATAAAAAGGACCAAGAAGATAAAAGGGACCTCTGAAATCAAAAGATCTCAGACGTGATCCTTGAAATCTGATGGAAGGACGAAAACTAGCTTTAGTCCCTTACAAACGATGGATGGAATACCATCGTTGGCAAGAACAACGAACCCCACATTTACCTCCCAATCCTCATTTGACCGAGATGTCCCAGATACAACACGAACTGCAATCGTTGATGGATCGCAGCGATTTGTCAGAAACGGAAAAATCGCAGCGGTACGGTCAATTATTGCAACGACTGCAACTCTTTCACCAGAAAGCTTTAGACGAAACAGCTCCACCCACTCTGAAAGATTTTAAGGCCTTGATGAAAAGTCCATCACCACCACCACCACTACCACCACCACCAGCGGTCAAGACAGACACAACCCCACGAAGGCCTGAGGAAGAAGAGGCACGAGAAGTTTTTCAAACACCGTCAGCAGCTCCCATTCCTAGTAAGATTGCAGCGTCCTTGTTGACCCCTTCCCCTACACCGCAACGAGAAGAACTTAAAGCTTGGGTTAAAAAGATGATGTCTACTCCACCTTCGACAGAGATGAAAAAGAAAGAAGGGAAACCAGAAGTGAAAAAAGAAAAGAAGACCAAAACCATTCCATTACCACCACCACCACCACCACTACCTTCCACTTCTACGCCCGTGGCACATCGGACACGTAAGACCGTTTCCAAACCACCCCTCCTTCCATTCAGACTAGCATTCGTGAAAATTGGATCACTTATTAAAACATGGAGAAGGTGTTAACCAGCATTTACTACGATCCAGCTCATCCTGCAGGTTACGGAGGAGTTCAGAAATTGTATCGTGCTGCCAAAACTCGACTGAAAAGTATCCGTTTACCTCAGGTGCAACGCTGGTTACAAGAACAAGCCACGTACACCTTACACAAACCCATTCGACGAAAATTTTCCAGAAGTCGCACCCAAGTGGAGGGTATCGATCACCAATGGCAAACCGATTTAGCCGATGTCTCTCATTTAGCCACCTACAATCGTGGCTACAAATATTTGTTTTGTGTCATCGACGTCTTTTCCAAATTTGCTTGGGTCGTACCATTGACTTCCAAATCGAGCAGTGAGTGCGAGCCCTCAAACTGGTGTTGAAACAAAGTGGTCGTCACCCTCTTCGATGGCAAACGGACAAAGGCACCGAATTTCTAAACCAAGCTTTCCAAAAAGAACTGAAGAAACGTGACATTCATTTTTC
>JAECUM010038835.1:0-12452 GCA_016617855.1 Megalonaias nervosa | reverse complement strand
CGCCAAGTATCCGATACGACGCGTAGAAGTGAAAACGTTCACCATTGCTGCTGGATTCCGATCCAAGATCGAAGATCATTTGTTCCAAGGACAGTTACCCAAACATTTCATCGTTGGCATCATCAGTAATGCAGCCCTCAACGGAGCCCACGATCAAAATCCTTTCCAGTTTAAGCACTACAGAGTGTCCAAGATCGAAGTCAGTCGCGATGGCAAGACCTTGTGTACCAGACCCTTCGAACCTAACCTTACCCAGAAGAATTACTTGAGATCGTACTTGTCCCTGTACGAAGCTACCGGACAACTAGGAACCAACACCAGTCACGGTATTTCGTACGAAGATTATGTAGGAGGTTGCACTTTGTGGGCCTTTGATTTCACTCCAGACCAAGGCAGCGACGAGGGACATTTCCACCCTATAAAATCCGGTCAACTGCGTGTGGAACTTCAGTTTGCAGAAGCTCTCACCGAATTCGATAATACCATAGAAATCAACAGTTTGAGAGAAGTCATTCTAGACTATTAGAAACAATGGAAGACACTTATCCCTCATTGAACGGTAGAGAATCTTTGGAAATGGAATGGGAGGATAGCGTGAAAACAGAACCCCAAGACCAAGACAAAGAGGACGAGGTAGTGGTCAAGTCCAGATGGCCAGAACAAGAACAACATTTAGTGTCCTGTTTTGCTAAACACCTGGCGGATAAAATTACGGAATTGACCAAGAGAGATTGTTATGGATGTCAAAACGATCATCCCAGTCCATTCAAATTCAGCAGGAGAAATGTCTGATGATGAGTCAAGAATAAAAATTGGACGAGTATCTGGACGACGCTTGGAGTCTCATCTCGGAAGAAGCAGTGTTGCATGAGTGGTATAAAGGCTTGCGTGATCATTCCTGCCCACTATTGTCTACTCTAGAGATCTATCGTATCGAATCTCTCTTAGCCCAGAGTGCGGAGACAAGGCGAAGAAACGGCTACTTGACAGATCGTTTCAAACAAAAAGTCAGAATTGAATTGATGACTTATCATTACCTGTGAAAAAAAACAGCACAACAAAAAATGGATACCTGGGAACTTTATTACCTTTTGAACAATAGTTCGTATACTGCTTCTTGAAATCCTGTCGTGTGCGCTAAAGATGAACTACCTCATCGCAAACCTCAAGACCATCAAACTTATGTCATCAACACGGACGAAAGTCATCTCCTAGGAATTCACTAGGTTGCTGTCTACTTCCCTCAAGAGGATTGTGTGGAGTATTTTGATTCGTATGGATTACCCCCTTTGGAAGACGACATCATTGACTTTATGAGAAGAAATGCCCAGACGACACGATTCAATAATGTGAAATTACAAGGCACAGATTCCATGGTGTGTGGACAATATTGTGTGTATTTTCTTCATTAACGCAGTCTTGGATATCCTTTAGAACATTTAGTGACTTATTTTGATCGTCACTCTTCTAGAAACGATGAGAAAGTAGATCGATGGTTTTGTGACTATTATGGCTATCTTTTGTCTTTAGCTAGGAAACGTAGTGTACATCAATGGCCTCATGACTTTCATCAATGGAAATCTCACATGATTTCACAACGTTGTCAACCTTGTCAAAAATAATTTGTTTGATGTTATTGTTACTTGTTAGTTGTTAGTAGTTGATTGTTGGTTAAATAAAAAATGTTGTGTTTTGAAAAAATGTGTCTGTCGTTTGTTTTAAAAAAAAAAAAGACTGTGAATATATGCTGTTTGACTTTCTGTCTATCCCTCACCATGACATTCGCTTTAATAACGTTCCAACTCAACAAAAACCAAGTAAGGATGTTTTCTATCGCGTCCATGTTTGAAGCATATAAAGCGGGTTGGTCTCCAGTCTGGTCATCCACTGTTGACTCGTCAACCTATGAAGATGCCTTCCAGACTAGCCAAGCTGAACGAAGCTTACTCAGTTTACATCGTGTCAGGCTAAGCCTGATACCTAAGCCTGAAGAGACAGAGAATGTCAGGATGTTATCCATAGCCCAAGACCTGATAGAAGAGGTCTTCAGAGAGAAAATCAAGAAAGAACAAGAAGAATGGACAGAGAAGCACAGACTTCAGAAGCAGAGAGAACAACAACAACAACAACAACAACAGCAACAGCAGCAGCAGCAAGAACCAGACAGAGGTTTTGTCGACTGCCGTGTGGACACCAAAGAGTTCTCCTTCTCTTTCCGCAGAAGGAGGACGTATCGTATAGGAAAGCCTGCTGCCAGACGGGGACGCAATCTTAGACAGTGAAAAACAGATTGCCATCACTCCCCATCAACAAAAAAAAACCAAAAAACAAAACAGCCCTTTTCAGGGCTACCCCAATACTCACGAAAAGACATACTAATTCAAATTGCCAAAACAAATTTCTGTGTGTGTGTGTATGTTTAAAAAAAAAAAATAAGTGTATCTATAAGCACTTACTTTCTCTGTCTTGTCAAATCGTGCATGTCTGTGTTTGTAAGTAAAAAAGTCAACGTGAGTGTCTCTTTTAGGTCCGCGCGATTGATGTTTTATTTTTTGGTTATTGTAAGCTTTGGTGAGAGGAATGTTTTCCTTCACGTTCGTGCTCCAGGAATATAAAGCAGAGCACTCGTCAGTCTGGCTACCCATTGTTGACTAGTGAACTTAGAAGAAGATCAGCAGACTACAAAAACTGTTGGAACTCCAGATGCACCTGGAGCATGCCAGGCGCCTTCTAGATGAGTTGGCTATGGAGGCGGTACAGGAGGAATACAGGTTAAAAGAAGAGTAGGAAAAAAAGAAGAAGGAAGAAGAAGAAGAAAAGAAAAGAGGAATCCTGCCTCACCTCATGCTAAGACTTGTCTGTGAGGTCAAACCTGACGTGAAGACGCCTACACAACCACTACCAACACCGCAGTCACTACCAGCACCACAACGACCGAGAGCCGCTGTCCCTCAAATTGAAAATTGGGAGGAGGAGGCCTTGGAGGAGTTGGAGAGAAAGCGGCAAGAGTGGGAGCCGTAGCTTCAGCAACATCATCCCAGGGTGTTGAATAGAAGAAGGAAAGAACAAGTGTTCACTATCCCTCTGACTGAAGACTGGGATAATGAAGCCAGTCAAGCTCCCTCTGCGCTCCCCACCACACGCACCAATTGGGAGCAGGACTGGAGTCAACGTTGCGTCTGTGGGGCCAGACCTGGTAGGTGCCACCATTAGCCAAGTGCAATTGGAGTTCCAAGAAAAACAGCCCTTCTCAGGGCTAACCAAATCTCTAGAAAAGAGAGACTATTCAAGTTGCCAATTTGTGTGACGATAAACACTCACTCCTTTACTGTTGTGTGTGTGTGTGTGTGTGTGTGTGTGTGTGTGTGTGTGTGTGTGTGTGTGTGTGTGTGTGTGTGTGTGTGTGTTTGTATGTGTGTGTGTGTGTGTGTGTATGTTTCTTCTCTTCCTTGTGTGGATAGTACAGTGTGTATGTTTTATGCATTCGCGTTCGTTTGTGTGGATAGTAAATATGGTGTGTTTTATGCATTCGCGTTCGAATGTGTGGATAGTATAGTGTGTATGTTTAATGCATTCGCGTCCGTTGGTGTGGATAGTATGGTGTGTATGTTTTATGCATTCGCGTTCGTTGGTGTGGATAGTAGGTATGGTGTATTTTTTCTTCTCTTCCCGTTTGTGTGGATAGTATATATGGTGTGTTTTATGCGTTCTCGTCCGTTTGTGTGGATAGTAGGTATGGTGTGTTTTTTCTTCTCTTCCCGTTTGTGTGGATAGTATATATGGTATGTTTAATGCGTTCTCGTCCGTTTGCGTGGATAGTAGATATGGTATTTTTTTTTTCTTCTCTTCCCGTTTTGTGTGGATAGTATATATGGTATGTTTTATGCGTTCTCGTCCGTTTGTGTGGATAGTAGATATGGTATGTTTTATGCGTTCTCATTCATTTGTGTGGATAGTAGATATGGTATGTTTTATGCATTCGCGGTCGTTGGTGTGGATAGTAGATAATATGTGAAGTGAGTGCAAGGGATGTTTTCGTTCACGTCCGTGCTTGGAGTATACAAAGCGGAACGCTAGTCAGTCTGGCTACCCACGCTGACTTGTCAACACCTATCAAGATCGAAGTATTTAACCAATTAAAAGACAGTTGGTATTGGATGATGGATGGATCATACGTACTGGATAGGCTTGAAAAGGAATGGAGGTTCCCAGGCAGCCAAGACTTGGTGACCAGACTGAAAGTAGCCAGTTTTGACTTACAAGGAATGATAGTGGAGGAAGCGGAGAAGTTGAGAGGCTTCATAGAACTTAAATATGTAAAAGTGGGAACTTTGAAACAGGTGATTGATATTGTTATAGAAGTGAGATGTTATTTGTAAGACATATTCCATTTAACCGAGTGGCCTTCTGTCAAAAAAGGCTTAGACGGCGTAAAGAAAGGAGAAGAGATTATGAAAAAGGTAATGGGAGAATAGGTAAAGAAAATAAAAGAGATATGGACAGAAGAGAGAAAGGAGAAAGAAAACCCCCAAAAAGAAAGAGGACTTTGAAAGACTGAACATTAACTGGATGAAAATACAGAAAAATATTAGAGACATGGAACATCCAGACTGGATTCCAGGCGAAGAAAAGAAAAAGACGAAGAAAGGAATCATTGGAAAATTAAGAAGCTGGTGGAAGAACTGGAGACAATAGAAGCAAAAACCAAAGGCCCTTTTCAAGGCCACTCCACTGCCTCGAAAAGATCTATTCTTTCTTGCCTATATATGTGTTTTATCTATGTGTTATATATGTCCTATGTCTATGTCTCTCTATTGTATTTGTCCCTCCCTAGAGTAGCTGCGCGTATTCAGGTCAGCCCCTTGCTACATTGTTATAAGTGTCCAGTACCGTGACGTCATCCCACCTGTTCCATTCCTCTTGTCGCTACACAAAATTCCATTGAGGCTATAGTGCCGGAACACTTTTATGAGGCTACAAATCTTGAGGCTACGGTACACAGGGTGGTATTTTTGAGGCTATAAATCTTGAGGCTACGGTACAACCCCCTAAAATTAACATTACGGTCTACGTGAGGCTATACAGCCCCCATATACTACTAAGGGAGATAACCCCTATTTTTAAAAAATGATGACTTTTTCTATCAACTATGCACACGCTACCAGTTAATGACAAACAACATATTTTGTCCAGTACATTTTATTTTACAAGAACATATTCAGTTAGAAAGCCCATTCTAATTCAAATGTAAAGTAAAAACGCAGTAAAAGGTTAATTTGAACTGGAGAGCAATATTTATCAAATTTGCTTCATGGTCTTTCATCATTTTCCATTGTTAAAAAAGAATTTTTACTCGATTTAACCTTAAATAGACATTACATGATTACTGTTACGAACGTGCTTGATTCATAGCAATCACCTCACTCAGACACTATATGATTACTGTTACAAACGTGCTTGATTCATAGCAATCACCTCACTCAGACACTATCAACAAAGTCCACCTTAAAAGGATGTTTTTGTCTGTTGTAGTGTGCCATAAGCACATTGTATATCCAACGATACTGTGAATTTATGTGAGGTACAACAATGCTGTGAATTTATATGAGGTCAAATAATGCTGTGAAGTTATATGAGGTCCAACAATGCTGTGAATTTCTACGAGGTACAACAATGCTGTGAATTTATATGAGGTCCAACAATGCTGTGAATTTATATGAGGTCCAACAATGCTGTGAATTTATATGAGGTCCAACAATGCTGTGAATTTATGAGGTCCAACATTGCTGTGAATTTACAGGAGGTCCAACAATGATGTGAATTTACATGAGGTAAATTACAACAATATATAATGTCTCTAGCATTTTTGGGTAGTTTATTCTAGAATAAAGATATGCATTATTATATATAACTATTTAGCTAAGAATGGGCATCAAAAAATGTCAGATTTTTGTATTTTTACTGTACAATGTTTCGGAGATTCTTTTTATGTCGTTCTTTACCATACAAAACCTGGTCACGACCATCCATATGTTATAACCTTATATAGAATTGGTTTATTTTTCATTAGCTGTTCTACCTAAAGATGTTTATCCATATATAATTCACTAAACAAGTTAGTTATATATGCCCAGTCCTTAAACACCTCTAGAATTCGTTAAAGCAATCCAATGGTAGGGTGTTTAAGAAACTTACTTTCTTAAACAGACGGGGTTCCGATTTTTGAAATACTTTTAAAGTTTCGTAAACACACAGGTTTCAGAGTTCTGAAATATTTGTAAAATTACTCTACTCCCACAATATCGTGCTTTGAATTGATTTTATCAACAAGAAAAAGGAAATTGAAAAGTTTTTCAACATAAATAATGGAAGAATGTCGTACTGTTATAGATTCAGCAGATTTCAGGGAGGTGACAGAAATAATTCACGAGTTTGATATAAAAGCAAATATCTAAGTATCAAGAGACAATGTGTGTAAAAGTTTTGATGGAATAAAATTGTTGTCAACGCTATTTGTGTTAAAGATAAAATACAAGAGAATAACAATATTGATTTGTCGATTTCAAGCATTAAAAGATAGCATGCAAACTTGATTTCAAACATAAGAAAGATTGTATGCAGTATTTCAAGTACGAAAACATAATATTCAATGTGTCGATTTGAAGCATGAAAACATACTATGCAATGTGTCGATTTCAAGCATGAAAACATGGTATTTAATGTATCGACTTCAGTCTTAGAAAAGATAGAACGCGATGTGTCGATAATATGCAATGTGTCGACTTCAAGCATAAAATGTATGTCATATGAAAAGAATTGTCAATGAATCTTTCTGCTCATGTTCTGTATTTGAGTAATGTTCGTTTCGTCATGCCCAGTTTATTGATGGGACAACTCTCAGAGAGAGAGAGAGAGAGAGAGAGAGAGAGAGAGAGAGAGAGAGAGAGAGAGAGAGAGAGATCATTTTTGCATCCTTTTTGCGGGTGGTGTCACTCATGGGTGTTACATCCCAACTGTGTGCGAAGAGTACTGGGTTCGAACTGGAAAAAGTCAGAACCGGAAGTCTGCAACGTAGCAATTCTTTATCGAAATTAAACATCACTCAATATAGAAAATTATACACAAATCAAATTGTACAGTTAAAATATATAACAAAACGGTTATATTTATTTGAAACTAACCAACCAATAATCCAAAAATGCTTAAGAATTAAATGTTGCAAACTATTACTAAAATTATTTGCAATTGAAGTATTTATACTCTGAAAAATATTATAAAAGGTATTTTATTTCTAAATTAATTATTAGTAAGCATGAAGTTGGCAGCAAACCATTTCTACAAAAGTCAATCCAATAATTATAAATTCTAAATAAATTGAAACAATCTATAACATACCATATGACATACTATATTTAAAAATTAATATTAAAAATAATAAAAGATTATAAATGCTTTTGAAGTGAGTGAATACTTCCTAAATATGTTTTTTTCTTTTTTAAATCACTAGTAAATGTCTTTCGACACTTAGGAAAAAAGTCTCTAAACGAAGATTGCATATATTTCTCTTACCTGGAAAAAGGAAGTCAGAACCTTTAGTCTGCAACGTAGCAATATATATATTTCGTTGATATAGTTTTTGTCCATATTTCCCTATTCCTATTGACTGTCAGTGTCACTTTCAATAATTCTCCTACGTTTCCGCTGTGTGGGCCCTGTCTGAGAAGTCGGCTTTTGCAAGAAGTTGACCCAGTTAGGGATCTCGTTCATATTTTGCGGGAGGTTCATAACAAACATATTTTGTACGGTGATGTTTGATCCGTAGAATGGGTTGCTGATAATCTGATTCTGTTGAATATTACACGTTTGGGAACGTGATATACTACAGTCTGTTGCTATGCAGTTTGAAATTTCTTTGTTGTGGGGGTTGGGGATGACAGCATCATTACTTGGGTGGCCGGTGTTGCTCAGGTAATTGGAGTAAGTCTGTTGTTGTTTGTCACTAATGTTTGAGTAGCTGTTTATAGGCTGTACATTTCTGTGGCCTGAAATTGGCATAATATCAGTTGGGGGGATGTTTTTGTCTCTTAACTTCTGAATTAGGAACTTTCGGTTGCTTGTGTTTGTTAATTTCTTTCTTTCTGTAATATTTGCTTTTTCTTTCATTTTTTCATGATGCATCCAAGTTTATTAATTCCAACGATCTGTTTCCTAAACCATTTTGGGTTTGTCGCTGAGATTGGCATAGTGTTGGGTGCAATATAGAAAGGATCTTCAGGCTTACAAAAGTCTGCTGGTCTTAGCTCTGCATACCGTTTGTACATAGCAAGTGGATCTCTCTCTTTGTTGTTTTCATTTTCATACATCTTAGGATTAATATCCCTGATGTTCTTGACATTGTCTCCTGTTCTTGTTTTTGTCTGTCTTTCATTGAGTTCAAGATGCTCCATGCCATTCACATCTTTTTTTAGTGTAACATCCCCCCATTTCAGATTATAATGTTCAGTCACTCCCCTCAGACCAAAATGCACAGAGTTGTTAAACCACAATGTGTTAACAATGGCTTCCGGTGTTTCCATCCTCATTAGTTTTTTGCTATACAAGACATTTATTTCTTCGTCTGTGATCGGTTGACTCCGATTGGGTTTATTTCCTTTTCCTTTAGATTTTAAATCTTTTTGCTTAGCACGAAGAGCTTCCCTTGTTAATGCAAAATTTGTGTCATTTCCTCTCATGATTGAACTTTCATATTTCTTGATTTTAAGGTGGCGATCAATGGAGCTGATCATGCTTCTTGAGCTGTTCGGTTCAAACTCAGATCCATCTTTTTTCCTAACACTGAGTATAAAACCAGCCAGGTGCTGATCCAATTCAGATGGGTGTATTTCATGTAAATTTCTGAATTCTTTTTTTGACTGCAAGAATGCTGTCACTAGCCTTACATCAAAAAGTGTCTTTCTTAAAGTGTTTGCATTCTGCTTACTTTCTATAAATTTCATTTCATTATCAGGTTCATGGTGTACAAATCTGTCTCCCCTAACAAACTCACATTTGAACAAAGAATGATCATTTTCATTTACAAATGTCTCAGCCATGTCTCTATCAAACTCTTCAATTAACTCACAGTTTAGTAGATCAAATGTTGCTTCATCATGTTGCTCCTTATCTGATGTCATTGTTTCCTTTTTTCAACAGTGTTGCACAATGTTTGATTTTTGCAAGAGGGAGAGATTGGAAGCAGCAGTGTTGACAGAGATGACAGAAGACGACACAGGGTGGAGCTCAATAATATTTATTTCCTGGATTGAGTATGGTTGATTTTTTTTGTATAAAAATGTTAGTTTCTATAAAAATGTATTACATGAAAATCATTTTCTTGCTATTTTCTCTTTTTTAAATGTAATATTCCAAGGAATTCATATCCATGTTTAGAGAGTATAAAGCTATAAAAACATGATCCTTATGCGTATTCATACACCATGGGCAAATCACAATTTGATATACCAATACTATTGGTATATCAAGTTGCTTTATACCAACACTTTAAATGCATGTTATTTTTCAATGTATGTGGTATAAATATATTTATACCACATACATTAAAAAATAACATGCATTTGTGATGAAGTGTGCATGAGAGGATAACAAGGGCTCTAAGTACATTATATGTGAACAATTAGATTACCAAATTAAGTTTTTATAAATTTTAAGTTGAGGACAGCAAGGAGAAAAGTAAGGAGGAAAGTAAGAATTTGAGCATAACGAATAACGCTGGAAAACTATTTGTTGATGCAGGCCACATAAGTGACAATTGTATTGAAAACAATATTATGTTCATATGATCTAACATGCATAAAGTTATTTACAAAATTACTTTAACATAATATGTGATAAACTACTTAGTTGAAATTCAGACCTGAATATAAGTTTGTAAACCAAAAGCAATCCATTTGGGAGCTGAGACCGCCATAATGTACATGTAACGGCAAGAACCATACATTTCTGAAAAATTTGTTTTGAAATATATACAAATAACAAAGGATAAAAAGATATGAAAAAAAAATGTGACATTTGAATAATTTGTGTAGTACAGTTGTGAACACCTTCACATACAATGTTACTGCTGAGAAATTCATATGAAGATGTAACAAGTTATGTTCATGTGATATAACATGCATAAAGTTATTTACAAAACAACTACAACATAGGAAGCTAAACACAAGGCGGATGTTAGGGTGGTGGTGGAAATATGTAAAAATTATGCTCGCTAAAATACAACCCGTATCTCCAAGAAATCTTTTGCAAGTGACGCTGGGACTGATGACCCATATATTCATACGCCCTATAACTACATTCCATTGGCTGAATGAGTCATGTGACCCCCTTCCTGGATTTGTCGGCCCCAGAGGGTCTATATTGCTTTGTCTGCAGTGCCCAAAAAGACCTATTCACCCCTCATCACAAATATTCTTGCTCTAGCGCAAATAGTTTTAAAGTGTTGGTATAAAGCAATTTGATACACCAATACTATTGGTATATCAAATTGTGATCCGCCCATGGCGCAATAATACGCATATATAAACATTCTTGCGTGCGTCTGCAGCTGATTCTAGATCAATGATCAATTTCCCTACATTAGTCACTAGTGACATATGAAAATAACGATGAAAAGTATTAATAATCCCCGTTTTCTAAATGAATTTAGTATGGTACACATTTTCATCACAATCCTTTCTGCTTTCTGTTCTCCCCTCCCCTCTCATACATAACGGACAAACTGCGCAGAAATGTGGAATGAGAGAGTAAAGGAATTTGGGCTGGATTGAAATCTTGAAATAGAAATTACACCAAGTAACCTACAAGAATATGATTCGTCGTAACGATACGTGTGCACTTTCCTTGGGATTTATCTACAGTGTGTGTTTATCAATGATACAAACTTGCAAACCAGTAAATTCCTAGGATACGTGGTACACATACTGTGATATATTTAATGTTATGTTTAGTTGTTTATTCTTAAACATACCATAATGTTCTAAAAAATCGATTATTATTATTTAAATATGAAAATGTCCAAAGGCCCCCGCCCCCCCCCCCTCTCTCTCTCTCTCTCTCTCTCTCTCTCTCTCTCTCTCTCTCTCTCTCTCTCTTGACCATCGTAGCAGGATACGGGCTAAAATCTATGAAATGGCGAACGTAGAGGATTTTAGTTTGTGTCTACTACGATATCTCTGGACTTATGAATGATGGTAAAAGTTAAGTCAAACCGACAAAAGGATGAGAGAGAGAGAGAGAGAGAGAGAGAGAGAGAGAGAGAGAGAGAGAGAGAGAGATTTGAAGTCACACAGACCAGAGAGAGTGACCCTAGCGATCGATCAGGCCGAGTGATCATCATTTAGTTGAGAATACTCATGACCGTGTAATAAATTTGAAAATGCGCTATGTTTTGCCGTACGTGCGTGTAGATTCACTGACAGCACGTGCTAGAGTGAACGTCTTCATCCAGTGCAAGGTTTATCTGTACTGAAAGAAGATCATCATGTGGTTGGGTGCTTTTGGACACAACCACGCTTCAACCGTCGCAGTGAAGTGTGCGAGTGTTTGCGCGGGTGATGTGTAAATATCATCACAGGCGACCTTTATGACACCATAATCTACGAATAATCCCCACACGATTTTGAGTGAAATCAAACAGTCATGTGGTGGTAAATGGCCTGTAAGAGGCATAATACACAGTTAAGGTTGATAATGCCGCCCCGCCTTGTTGTTGCGATGTTTGGAATCAGACTCCGCTTAGCCAATACGCGGGTGAAAGTATAATTTAACGGTTTTCGCGAGACCTGCCATGGTCGAGTCCACCTGTGGCCAAAGTATAATTTACCGGTTTTTGCGAGGCCTGCCATGGTCGAGTCCACCTGTGGCCCTCGCGAGATCTGTTATGACTTTGATACTTGTGAGGAAATTTTGCTCTGCCGGCGCAAAAATAGCTACTAGTGCATCTGCTCTAGGTTCATTCATGCGTGCGTAATAGACAATTGGCAACATTTACGCTCACAACTATCCCGTCAAGTTTGTTATGGACATTGGCGTTCCACAGTCAGGATGGACACGGAGTTTGTGTCGAGTATGTTGAGTAACCGTAAACTGTGCGCCATAGCGTTCGATCGTGTAGTCAATGTATGGTGACGACCCGTGGGCCACTTGAATCTCATAAAAACAATGACTGCGCGCGGACCAGGTATGTGTGTTAAGAAATCGGCCGCCAAAGAAAATAATCACCGCGAGGATATCAACGTAATGAAGACCCGATCTGATGATTTATAGGTGCAGATAAGAAGGTCTCGCTGGATATAGTCAATTCAGAAATCGACAACCTGGACAAAACCTGTTACCATTTGCAAGAGAAAGTGACTAAAATTGATCGTGGTATCGACAAACTCGTGAATGAACACACC
>JAECUM010038834.1:0-26329 GCA_016617855.1 Megalonaias nervosa | reverse complement strand
AAATCTTTCATCCTAATTATATTAATTATCTCAACTCCCTTGCCAAAGACCCTCGTGCAAGTACTGCTATATGTAAGTAGTTGTGATCTATTACCTTCCTTACAGACTTGGGCACTACATTACAGCCAAATGCATTCTGTGTCCGTAAGATTTAATATATCTGCTGACAATGACTCCCTGTTATATTAATAGTAAGGATTTGAGGAAATCATCAGAAATATTATATTTCCTTATCTAATCCCTTTCTCTTTTTTGACGTCACTTCTTCTGACAAAATGGACCGTCCTAATCTATTTGACCCTAAACGAGACACAGGAATTTAACTACAATAAAAAACTACAATAAATATATTGGTTGTGAAAATAACCCCGCACCAGATGGATCTTATATTCTTTCCGAAAGTCTGTGGTCAAGAGCAGTTATTAATTAAATAGTGGTTTCACCAAGACGATCTATAATAAAGAATGTAATAAATGTTCGAGTACCTAGTTGTATATTTTAATTTTCTTGCTTTCAAAAATATCGGTTTAAATCAATGTATGCTTTCTGCAACAATTTCAAGTAATATTCGCATCCTGGGACAGAGATTAACTGGTAAATGTCATCGCAGTTGTAGTGAAATTTGATTAAGGTTAGGATATTGTTACAAAATAAATATGCGTGTCTAAACTGATTGGATTCCTATATTGTCCAGAAATAAAATGAAGACTGAGGAGATCTGTAAGTTGTGTGTTCATGTATCAGCCACAGAGATCATGTTGCAAATGATGCCTACATGCTTTGCTGTTAGTAGAATTTAAAATAAAAACCTTCATCCAAACCTTTCAAGCATTGAATGTCGCAGCTGGTGCCATATAAAAATAGGGAATGCTGTGTTTAACTATTAGTTAAACGTAGGCTTTAGCAGTTTGAGTGCCGTTTGTCATGTTGTATTCAGGAAAGATGACACGCCAAGTTGGATCGCCAAAAGGTATATATTATTTATTCTATTACTTGAAATATGAAGTACAAAATATATTGCTTTTCTGATTGAAAGATATGCCAATTGCAAAATAGCTACTTAATTAGATTAATTAAAAAATAGCACAGTTGTAAGGCGAAGAACAACAGCTTCATGAGTTCACGCTAAAATGCAGACGAATCATGGAGAGTCGTCAATAACTCAAAGAGATGCAAATATAAGGCAGATATTAGCAGGAACGTAGGTGCAAACGAGAGATATAGTTTGCGTGAAACAGATGAAACGATCTCGATCTTTGCAGTGATTTGTCACCATTTGGCACCTTTAAATGGAATAATTTTGAAAGGTTTAATTGTGTATTTGATTAGCGGCCTATGAAGACGGCTTTCTTTTCGTTCTAACGTAAATGAAGGGACTGCCTTTGTTTCATTTTGTCTGTCAGGATGGAAATAAAATGTTATCGCAAAATTCTGGCTGCAGGAAAGCATTTCGATGCACTTCAATCAATATCCGTCGACATTAACTCAGTTGACAACTTTTCAAAACACAACCTTGGATCACAAAACTGCAAAACTGCATCATGCCAACGTCTATGCAACAGGTAGTATTTGTGTTAAACTTGTGGGTTTCTCCAAGTTACTTGACTCCACAGTACATGTGCAATATCAGGTAAACCTATCAGTTATGATTGTATTGACAATAAATACCAGGACAGAGGTTATTGTTGCAGATTTCTGTTTCTGATGAATTTCCGCTGCAAGGCGCACCATGGGGAAATTGGGCCGAGTAGACGCATTGTCTTGTCCGATTGTGCTGTCCACCACCGCATGTAGTTGTGCAGATTGACCAGTTAGACCATGAGTTCCAATATCCGTCCACTAAAAGAATTTGCAAATATTTAAACGAATAGTTAATGGATGGAACTGCTTAAGTGAGGAAACTGCTATTTACTGCTATTGAATTACAAACACTTAATATTCAAATGATTATGCCAGTTCCCGGTGTACACGTTACATTTAAATTTCATAAGAGCAAACATTTTCTCCAAGAACGGAGACGTGTTGTCCATTTGCCTTGGTAATTGTCGGCTTGGGTGTTATGTCACTAGAGAGAAGGAAGTAACTGTTGTAATACAAATATTGTTGGCAACAGACTGCACATTGAATTAACATCTTTCATTTAGATCTTTCATCCTAATTATATTAATTATCTCAACTCCCTTGCCAAAGACCCTCATGCAAGTAGTGCTATATGTAAGTAGTTGTAATCTATTACCTTCCTTACAGACTTGGGCACTACATTACAGACAAATGCATTCTGCATCTGTAAGAATTAATATCTGCAGACAATGAGACCCAGTTGTATTAATAGGGAGGAGTTGATGATATCATCAGAAATATTATATCTCCTTATCTAATCCCTTTCATTTTTTGGCGTCACTTCATCTGACAAAAAGGACCGTCCGAATGTATTTGACCCTACACGAGACTCAGAAATTTACCTACAATAAATGACTACACTAAATATATTGGTTGTAAAAATAACCCCGCACCAGATGGATCTTATATTCTTTTCCAAAGACTGTCCTGAACAGAAGTTATTAATTAAATAGTGGTTTAGCCACCACGATCTATAATAAATAAAGTAATAAATGTTCGGGAACCTAGTTGCATTTTCAATTTTTTCGCTTTCAAAAATATCGGTTTAAATCAATGTATGCTTTCTGCAACAATTTTAAGTAATATTCGCATCCTGGGATAGAGGTTAACTTGTAAATGTCATCGCAGTTGTAGTGAAATTTGATTAAGGTTAGGACATTGTTACAAAATAAATATGCGTATCTAAACTGATTGCATTCCTATATTGTCCAGAAATAAAATGAAGACTGAGGAGATCTGTAAGTTGTGTGTTCAGGTATCAGCCCCAGAGGTCATGTTGCAAATGATGGCTACAGGCTTTGCTGTTAGTAGAGTTTAAAATAAAAACCTTCATCCAAACCTTTCAAACTTTAAATGTCGCAACTGGTGCCATATAAAAATAGGGAATACTGTGTTTAACTATTCCTTAAACGTAGGCTTTAGCAGTTTGAGTACCGTTTCCCATGTTGTATTCAGGAAAGATGACAAGCATAGGTGGATCGCCAAAAGGTATATATTATTTATTCTATTACTTGAAATATGAAGTACAAAAGAGGTTGTTTTTCTGATTGAAATATATGCCAATTGCAAAATGGCTACTTAATTAGATTATTAAAAAATAGCACAGTTGTAAGGCGAAGAACAACAGCTTCATGAGTTCAGGATAAAATGCAGACGAATCATGGAGAGTCGTCAATAACTCAAAGAGATGCAAATATAAGGCAGATATTAGCAGGAACGTAGGTGCAAACGAGAGATATAGTTTGCGTGAAACAGTTGAAACGATCTCGATCTTTGCAGTGATTTGTCACCATTTGGCACCTTTAAATGGAATAATTTTGAAAGGTTTAATTGTATATTTGATTAGCGGCCTATGAAGACGGCTTTCTTTTCGTTCTAACGTAAATGAAGGGACTGCCTTTGTTTCATTTTGTCTGTCAGGATGGAAATAAAATGTTATCGCAAAATTCTGGCTGCAGGAAAGCATTTCGATGCACTTCAATCAATATCCGTCAACATTAACTCAGTTGACAACTTTTCAAAACACAACCTTGGATCACAAAACTGCAAAACTGCATCATGCCAAAGTCTATGCAACAGGTAGTATTTGTGTTAAACTTGTGGGTTTCTCCAAGTTACTTGACTCCACAGTACATGTGCAATATCAGGTAAACCTATCAGTTATGATTGTATTGACAATAAATACCAGGACAGAGGTTGTTGTTGCAGATCTCTGTTTGTGATGAATTTCCGCTGCAAGGCGCACCATGGGGAAATTGGGCCGAGTAGACGCATTGTCTTGTCCGATTGTGCTGTCCACCACCGCATGTAGTTGTGCAGATTGACCAGTTAGACCATGAGTTCCAATATCCGTCCACTAAAAGAATTTGCAAATATTTAATCAAATAGTTAATGGATGGAACTGCTTACGTGAGGAAACTGCTATTTACTACTATTAAATTACAAACACTTAATATTCAAATGATTATGCCAGTTCCCGGTGTACACGTCACATTTAAATTTCATAAGAGCAAACATTTTCTCCAAGAACGGAGACGTGTTGTCCATTTGCCTTGGTAATTGTCGGCTTGGGTGTTATGTCACTAGAGAGAAGGAAGTAACTGTTGTAATACAAATATTGCTGGCAACAGAATGCACATTGAATTAACATCTTTAATTTAAATCTTTCATCCTCATTATATTAATTATCTCAACTCCCTTGCCAAAGACCCTCATGCAAGTAGTGCTATATGTAAGTAGTTGTAATCTATTACCTTCCTTACAGACTTGGGCACTACATTACAGCCAAATGCATTCTGTGTCTGTAAGATTTAATATCTGCTGACAATGACACCCAGTTATATTAATAGGGAGGAATTGATGATATCATCAGAAATATTATATCTCCTTATCTAATCCCTTTCATTTTTTGGCGTCACTTCACCTGACAAAAAGGACCGTCCGAATGTATTTGACCCTACACGAGACTCAGAAATTTACCTACAATAAATAACTACACTAAATATATTGTTTGTGAAAATAACCCCGCACCAAATAAATCTTAGGTTTTTTTCCAAAGACTGTCCTGAACAGAAGTTATTAATTAAATAGTGGTTTAGCCACCACGATCTATAATAAAGAATGTAGTAAATGTTCGGGTACCTAGTTGTGTTTTTAAATTTTTTTGCTTTCAAAAATATCGGTTTAAATAAAATATATGCTTTCTGCAACAATTTTAAGTAATATTCGCATCCTGGGATAGAGGTTAACTTGTAGATATCATCGCAGTTGTAGTGAAATTTGATTAAGGTTAGGACATTGTTACAAAATAAATATGCGTATCTTAACTGATTGCATTCCTATATTGTCCAGAAATAAAATGAAGACTGAGGAGATCTGTAAGTTGTGTGTTCAGGTATCAGCCCCAGAGGTCATGTTGCAAATGATGGCTACAGGCTTTGCTGTTAGTAGAGTTTAAAATAAAAACCTTCATCCAAACCTTTCAAACTTTAAATGTCGCGACTGGTGCCATATAAAAATAGGGAATACTGTGTTTAACTATTCCTTAAACGTAGGCTTTAGCAGTTTGAGTACCGTTTCCCATGTTGTATTCAGGAAAGATGACAAGCATAGGTGGATCGCCAAAAGGTATATATTATTTATTCTATTACTTGAAATATGAAGTACAAAAGAGGTTGTTTTTCTGATTGAAATATATGCCAATTGCAAAATGGCTACTTAATTAGATTATTAAAAAATAGCACAGTTGTAAGGCGAAGAACAACAGCTTCATGAGTTCACGCTAAAATGCAGACGAATCACGGAGAGTCGTCAATAACTCAAAGAGATGCAAATATAAGGCAGATATTAGCAGGAACGTAGGTGCAAACGAGAGATATAGTTTGCGTGAAACAGATGAAACGATCTCGATCTTTGCAGTGATTTGTCACCATTTGGCACCTTTAAATCGAATATTTTTGAAAGGTTTAATTGTATATTTGATTAGCGGCCTATGAAGACGGCTTTCTTTTCGTTCTAACGTAAATGAAGGGACTGCCTTTATTTCATTTTGTCTGTCAGGATGGAAATAAAATGTTATCGCAAACTTCTGGCTGCAGGAAAGCATTTCGATGCACTTCAATCAATATCCGTCAACATTAACTCAGTTGACAACTTTTCAAAACACAACCTTGGATCACAAAACTGCAAAACTGCATCATGCCAAAGACTATGCAACAGGTAGTATTTGTGTTAAACTTGTGTGTTTCTCCAAGTTACTTGACTCCACAGTACATGTGCAATATCAGGTAAACCTATCAGTTATGATTGTATTGACAATAAATACCAGGACAGAGGTTGTTGTTGCAGATCTCTGTTTGTGATGAATTTCCGCTGCAAGGCGCACCATGGGGAAATTGGGCCGAGTAGACGCATTGTCTTGTCCGATTGTGCTGTCCACCACCACATGTAGTTGTGCAGATTGACCAGTTAGACCATGAGTTCCAATATCCGTCCACTAAAAGAATTTGCAAATATTTAATCAAATAGTTAATGGATGGAACTGCTTACGTGAGGAAACTGCTATTTACTACTATTAAATTACAAACACTTAATATTCAAATGATTATGCCAGTTCCCGGTGTACACGTCACATTTAAATTTCATAAGACCAAATATTTTCTCCAGGAACGGAGACGTGTTGTCCATTTACCTTGGTAATTGTCGGCTTGGGTGTTATGTCACTAGAGAGAAAGAAGCAACTGTTGTAATACAAATATTGCTGGCAACAGACTGCACATTGAATTAACATCTTTCATTTAAATCTTTCATCCTCATTATATTAATTATCTCAACTCCCTTGCCAAAGACCCTCATGCAAGTAGTGCTATATGTAAGTAGTTGTAATCTATTACCTTCCTTACAGACTTGGGCACTACATTACAGCCAAATGCATTCTGTGTCTGTAAGATTTAATATCTGCTGACAATGACACCCAGTTATATTAATAGGGAGGAATTGATGATATCATCAGAAATATTATATCTCCTTATCTAATCCCTTTCATTTTTTGGCGTCACTTCACCTGACAAAAAGGACCGTCCGAATGTATTTGACCCTACACGAGACTCAGAAATTTACCTACAATAAATAACTACATAAATATATTGTTTGTGAAAATAACCCCGCACCAAATAAATCTTAGGTTTTTTTCCAAAGACTGTCCTGAACAGAAGTTATTAATTAAATAGTGGTTTAGCCACCACGATCTATAATAAAGAATGTAGTAAATGTTCGGGTACCTAGTTGTGTTTTTAAATTTTTTTGCTTTCAAAAATATCGGTTTAAATAAAATATATGCTTTCTGCAACAATTTTAAGTAATATTCGCATCCTGGGATAGAGGTTAACTTGTAAATGTCATCGCAGTTGTAGTGCAATTTGATTAAGGTTAGGACATTGTTACAAAATAAATATGCGTATCTAAACTGATTGCATTCCTATATGGTCCAGAAATAAAATGAAGACTGAGGAGATCTGTAAGTTGTGTGTTCAGGTATCAGCCCCAGAGATCATGTTGCAAATGTTGGCTACATGCTTTGCTGTTAGTAGAGTTTAAAATAAAAACCTTCATCCAAACCTTTCAAACTTTAAATGTCGCAATTGGTGCCATATAAAAATAGGGAATACTGTGTTTAACTATTAGTTAAACGTAGGCTTTAGCAGTTTGAGTACCGTTTCCCATGTTGTATTCAGGAAAGATGACAAGCCTAGGTGGATCGCCAAAAGGTATATATTATTTATTCTATTACTTGAAATATGAAGTACAAAAGAGGTTGTTTTTCTGATTGAAATATATGCCAATTGCAAAATGGCTACTTAATTAGATTATTAAAAAATAGCACAGTTGTAAGGCGAAGAACAACAGCTTCATGAGTTCAGGATAAAATGCAGACGAATCATGGAGAGTCGTCAATAACTCAAAGAGATGCAAATATAAGGCAGATATTAGCAGGAACGTAGGTGCAAACGAGAGATATAGTTTGCGTGAAACAGATGAAACGATCTCGATCTTTGCAGTGATTTGTCACCATTTGGCACCTTTAAATGGAATAATTTTGAAAGGTTTAATTGTGTATTTGATTAGCGGCCTATGAAGACGGCTTTCTTTTCGTTCTAACGTAAATGAAGGGACTGCCTTTGTTTCATTTTGTCTGTCAGGATGGAAATAAAATGTTATCGCAAAATTCTGGCTGCAGGAAAGCATTTCGATGCACTTCAATCAATATCCGTCAACATTAACTCAGTTGACAACTTTTCAAAACACAACCTTGGATCACAAAACTGCAAAACTGCATCATGCCAAAGTCTATGCAACAGGTAGTATTTGTGTTAAACTTGTGGGTTTCTCCAAGTTACTTGACTCCACAGTACATGTGCAATATCAGGTAAACCTATCAGTTATGATTGTATTGACAATAAATACCAGGACAGAGGTTGTTGTTGCAGATTTCTGTTTCTGATGAATTTCCGCTGCAAGGCGCACCATGGGGAAATTGGGCCGAGTAGACGCATTGTCTTGTCCGATTGTGCTGTCCACCACCGCATGTAGTTGTGCAGATTGACCAGTTAGACCATGAGTTCCAATATCCGTCCACTAAAAGAATTTGCAAATATTTAAACGAATAGTTAATGGATGGAACTGCTTATGTGAGGAAACTGCTATTTACTACTATTAAATTACAAACACTTAATATTCAAATGATTATGCCAGTTCCCGGTGTACACGTCACATTTAAATTTCATAAGAGCAAACATTTTCTCCAAGAACGGAGACGTGTTGTCCATTTGCCTTGGTAATTGTCGGCTTGGGTGTTATGTCACTAGAGAGAAGGAAGTAACTGTTGTAATACAAATATTGCTGGCAACAGAATGCACATTGAATTAACATCTTTAATTTAAATCTTTCATCCTCATTATATTAATTATCTCAACTCCCTTGCCAAAGACCCTCATGCAAGTAGTGCTATATGTAAGTAGTTGTAATCTATTACCTTCCTTACAGACTTGGGCACTACATTACAGACAAATGCATTCTGTGTCTGTAAGATTTAATATCTGCTGACAATGACACCCAGTTATATTAATAGGGAGGAATTGATGATATCATCAGAAATATTATATCTCCTTATCTAATCCCTTTCATTTTTTGGCGTCACTTCACCTGACAAAAAGGACCGTCCGAATGTATTTGACCCTACACGAGACTCAGAAATTTACCTACAATAAATAACTACACTAAATATATTGGTTGGAAAAATAACCCCGCACCAGATGGATCTTATATTCTTTTCCAAAGACTGTCCTGAACAGAAGTTATTAATTAAATAGTGGTTTAGCCACCACGATCTATGATAAAAAATGGAATAAATGTTCGGGTACCTAGTTGTATTTTTAATTTTTTTTGCTTTCAAAAATATCGGTTTAAATCAATGTATTCTTTTTGCAACAATTTTAAATCATATTCGCATCCTGGGATAGAGGTTAAGTTGTGAATGTCATCGCAGTTGTAGTGAAATTTGATTAAGGTTAGGACATTCTTACAAAAGTTGCAATTACATACCTTTGTTACAGGTTTGGACATTATGTTACAAATTCAAACCGTGTTAGTACCACATAATAGATGAGGACAAGAACACCAAAAAATATTAGTAGAAGCAATCATCAATATCGCCTCTCGTTTCACTGCATCTGATAAAACAGATCGTCAGCCGAATATTTTACTCAGAGCCTGATACAGAAATTGAACGCAAGAAAAGATAAATTGTCTGTGAAATATAAGCCCGAATCAGACGGATCTTATACTCTTTTCAAGATTGTCGGAGCACACACTGTACCAATTATGCATGATATATTGTTTCCACCTTCGCTATCTATTATAAATAATGTAACACATTTTCAAGTGCCTGAAACTTCCTCTCAGTAGTGATGAAAATTTATTATGGTTACCAATTTGTTACGGAATATATATGAGTATATTATTGATTGCATTCTTATCATTTCCAGAAATATAATGAACTCTAGGGATTGTTGCAAGTCGCCTGTTACGATAGAGGGCACATCGATCGTGTTCCAGATAAAGGCTATATGCCTCTGCGCTGGCAGAGTTAAAGCCAAACTTTGGAAACCTTGAATCAGTCACTTACTGCTCTTTTACGAATAGGAAATGCTGTAGTTCACTTTTCAAAAAGCTTAGACCCTAAAAAAGCATAGACACTCCCTGCTTGAATACCATAAGTCATCTGGCATCCCGGATTGATTACTAGTTCACGAGGAGCGCCAATAGGTACATGTCATTTTTGCCGACTTAAACTATGAAGTACAAAACAGTTTATTTCTTTCTGATTAAAATATATTCCAATTGCAACATGGTTGCTTGATTACAATTTTAAACAATAACACATTTGTATGTCATGGACAGTTTCAGTCAGGATGCAAATAAAATGTTATAACAAGCACTGAAAATATGTACCTTAATGCACCTTCGTGAGTATCCGTCGACTTTTATTCAGTTGACAACTACCAAAACACCAGAATGGATCGCAACACTTCAAAAGTGCATCATGCCAAGGTCTATGCAACAGGTTTTGTTTGCTTTACACTTATGGGCTTTTCTAAATTACTTGACTGCATAGTGCATGTAGAATATCATGTAATCACTTATGCTTGTATTGACAATAAATACCAGGACAGAGGTTGTTGTTGCAGATTTCTGTTTCTGATGAATTTCCGCTGTAAGGCGCACCATGGGGAAATTGGGCCGAGTAGACGCATTGTCTTGTCCGATTGTGCTGTCCACCACCGCATGTAGCTGTGCAGATAGACCAGTTAGGCCAACCATTCCATACTCCATCCACTCAAAATTGGTAACAATTTAAGCAACAAAGTTAATGGACACATATGCTTTTGTGTGGAATCTCTTAGTTACTACTGTTAAGTTACAAACTCCTAATATTGAAGGATTATGCCAACTACCATGGTTCACCTTGGATTTCTGGTTTGTAAGACGAAGAGTATTCTCCAGGAGCAGAGACGTATTGTACATTTGCTTTGGTAATTTTACGTTTGGGTGTTATATCGCCAATAAAAGAGGTATCAGTACCAATACAAATATTGCTGGAAACTGATTGTGCAATAAATTAACATAATTAATTTTGCTTTTTAATCCTCGTTATATTAATTATCCCAACTCCCTGGTTAAGGACCCTCATGCAAACGACGAGATATGTAGTAGTTGTAATCGATTTTAGCGTCATTACAGGTTTGGGAACAATGTTCGATACAAATGCATTCCGTGTCAATACGACCTAATACCTGCAGCCCAAACACCCAAAAATATTAATAGAAGAAATTAATGATATTACGAAAATATCACATCTCCTTTGACTGAATCGTTTTCATGTTTGACTTCATTTCATCTGATAAAACAGACCGTCAACCAGATATTTGACTCAGAGTATGATACAGAAATTTAACTCAAATGAAGATAAATTGTTTGTGAAAGATAAATTTGCATTGGACAGATCTTATACTCTTTTCACTACTATCGAAACAACCACTGTACTAATTATACATGATATATTGTGTCCTCCTCTGCGATCTGTTATAAAAGATGCAACAAATTTTCAAGTACCTGAAACTCCGTCTCCGTAGAGATGAAAATTGATTATGGTTACCAATTTGTTACGAAATATATATGCGTATCTTCATTGATTGTTTTCTTATCTTGTCCAGAAATGAAATGAACACTTCGGAAACATGTAATACGCGTGTTCCAATATCAGCCACAAAGATCCTGTTCCAAATGAAGGTTAAATGCATCGCTGAACATTTGACAATGAAATCTCTCATCCAAACTTTGCAAAACTTCCATCAGTCATCTGCTGCCATTAGTGGAGTTAAGAATGTTGTGTTTCACTGTTCTAAAAGCTTAGGCTCAAACACAAAAGCGAGCCTAGGTTTTACTAGCTTGAACACCATATGCCATGTTGTATACGGGAATAATTAAAATGTACATTCATTATTCTCCGACTAAAGCTATGAAGTACAAAACAGCTTGTTTCTTTCTCTTTGAAATACCGACCAATTTCAGTATGGCTCCTTTATTAGAATTTTACAAAAATAACGCAGTTGTATGTCATGTAACAACTGTTTTTGAACTCCCTTCAAAATCAATAAAATCATCAAGTCTTAAATAATCTTAAGGGATGCAAATGTACGACATATATTACTGAGCCCGGAGGTGCAAGCGTGAGGTATATGTGCTATACGTGAAATCTTCGAAAGCAATCTAGATGCAGGGCGTAGTTTGATACTTTAAATGAAATATTCTCAAAAGGTTTAATTGTATATTTGATGTGCTACATAATATGAGGCCTCGTTTATGGTTGTTGTCACACACAAATGTTGTGAGTTTGGTTTTTGTTCACTCAGGAGGCAAATAAAACGTTATCACAAAACCATAGCTTCTGGCATATACTTATTTGTAATTTCGTGAATGTCCGTCTAGTTTAATTCAGTTGAAAACTTTCCGAAACAGCACCTTGGATCGGAAAACTTCAAAATTGCGTCATGCCATGGTCGAGGCAACGGATATTGTTTGCTTTACACTTATGGGTTTTTCCAATTTATTTAACTCAGGAATATATGTATGACATCTGGTAAAATTCTGTACGTTATGCTTGCACTGACAATAAATACCAGGACAGAGGTTGTTGTTGCAGATTTCTGTTTCTAATGAATTTCCGTTACAAGGCGCACCCTGGGGAAGTTGGGCTGAGTAGATGCATTGTCTTGTCCGATTGTGCTGTCCACCGCCACATGTAGTTGTGCAGATTGACCAGTTAGACCACGAGTTCCAATATCCGTCCACTAAAAGAAGTGGTAAACATTTAAATGACATAATTAATACACATGCCCATGTGAGGAAACTGTTATTTACTACAATTAAATTACAAACATTTAATATTAAAGGACTGCGGCATTTCCCGTTAAGAACGTTGGATTTGATCTTATAAAACAAAATATTCCTCAGGAGCAAAGATGTGTTTTCCTTTTGCCTTGGCAATTGTAGATGTGGGTATTATTTCGCTAGTAAAACAGGTAACTGTTCTAACACAAATAGTGCTGGAAACGAATTGCACAATTAATTACCATTTTTTATTTAAGTCTTTATCCTCATTATGTTAATTATCTCGACTCCTTAGATAATAATGATATATGTAGTTGCTGTAATCTAGTACCTTCCTTACACGTTTGAGGATACATGACAGACAAATGCATTCAGTGTCAGTTTGATTTTATACCTGCAGGCTAGAACACCCAGATCTAAATGGTTAGGAATTTTTATTTTTAAACGTCACGTTATCTGAGAAAACAGACCATCTGCATATATTTGAGCCTGCGCGAGATCCAGAAATTGAAATATAATAAAGATCTATTGGTTATAAAAATAATCCCCGCATCATATTGATTTTATACTTTTTTCACAAGAGTGTTGATGCATCCACTGTATCAGTTATGAATTATATAGTGGTTTCCCCTCCAACGATCTATTATAAAGAATGGAAAAATGATTGAGTAGATAGTTGCATTTCGTTTAATTCGTTCTGTTTCACAAATGTTTGTTTAAATGAATTAATTTTTTGTCAGTAAGTTTCAGTTATTATCACTGAGATACAGATATCACTTGAAAACTCCACAGCTGTAGTGAAATTTGATTATGATGTGGAGATAGTTACGAAATATCTATGCGTATCTTGACTGACTGCATTCCTTTATTGTCCAGAAATAGAATGAACACTGAAGAGACATGTAAGTCGCGTGTTCCAGTATCAGCCGCAAAGATCATGTTGCAAATTATGTCTAGATGCCTTGCTGTTAGTAGAGAATAAAATAAAAACCTTCATCCAGACCATTAAAACATTGAATGCCTCAACTGCTGACATAATAAGAATAGGGAATGCTGTGTTTCACTATTCTGCAAACATAGGCTCAAAAGGTAATGAACCGCGGCTTAACCTGCTTGACTACCGTTTGCCATGGTGTATTCAGGAATGATTACTTGTCAGGATGGCGCGCGAAAATGTATTTATTATTTGTTCGCTGTTTTAAACTATGAAGTACAAAAGAGTCTGCTTCATTCTGATTGAAATATTTGCCAATTGCAAAATGGCTCCTTAATTATAATTCTAAACAATAACTCAGTCATAAGTCATAGAACAATTCCTTTTCGAGCTTACGGCAAATACGTTAAACGCATCGGGAGTATTCAATAACTTTATGAGAGACAGCTGTAACAGACATATTACTGGGCTAGTAGGTAAAAGAGGGAGGTATATGTGTTGTGTATGAAATGTTTAAAAGGAATCTAAATCTTGGACGTGGTTTGTCACCTATAAATGCAATATTGTCAAAGGGTTCACTTTTCTTTGCTGAGCGACCTAATACGACAGCTGTTATTTTGGTAGTCTTCAGTTGTGATTTTGTTTCGTTTCTTTCTGTCAGGATAGAAATAAAACGCCATCGCAAACACCCTGCCTGCAAAAGTGAATTTAGAAGCACCTTAATCAATATCAGTCGACTTTAATTCAATAGATGACACTTTTTGAAATAAAAAAATCACATTTGAACGTAAACTGCACAATTAGCTCATGCAAAGATCAATGGCACAGAGAGTGTTTTCTTTGCCCTTATGTACTTTTCCAAGATGGTTGTTTTGGGTACATAGTACATGTAGAATAAAAGGTTAAACTCAATCAGTTATTCTTGTATTCACAACATTTACCAGGACAGAGGATATTGTTGCAGATTTCTGTTTCTAATGACGTTGCGCTGCAAGGCGCACCATGGGGAAATTGGACCGAGTAGATACATTGTCTTGTCCGTTTATGATGTCCACCACCGCATGAAGTTGTGCAGATTGACAATTTGGACCAGCAGTTCCAATGTCCATCCACTTAAAGAATTGATAAAAATGTAAATGAAATAGTTAACGGACATACCTGCTTATGTGACGAACCTTTACTACTGTTATATTGCAAACACTTATTATTCAAGGAGTATGGCAGTTCCATTGATACACGTTGGATTTAAATTCTGCAAGACAACAAATATTCCCCAGCTGCATACGAGCCTGGTCCATTTGTTTTGGGAATTGTTGGTTTTGGTTTCATATCGCAAAAGAAAGAGGTTACTGTTCTAACGGAGGTATTGCTGGAAACGGATTGCACAAGGAATTAACAGTTTTCATTTAAGTCTTGTATTCTCAGTGCACCTTCAGACAAGAACACACAGATATATTAATAGGGGGAATTAATGATATCACCATACTGGTTGTAAAATAAAACTCCCCATTATACAGATTGCATACTCTTTTAACGTGTCTGTCTGAGCATCTCATTACTAATTATGCATTACATACTGGGTTCACCTGCCTGATATATAATCAAGAATGTAACACATTTTCGAGTACCTGATTGTTTTTGGCTTTTTCTTTCCATTTTCAAAATTTTCTGTTGAAATCAATGTTTTCCTCTGCAGTGATTTTTACTTAAGATCACATTTTGGGATAAAGTTTCACTTGGAAACTCCGTCTCAGTAGTGACGAAAACTGATTATGATTATAAAATTGTTACGAAATATATATGTCCATCTTGATTTAGTGCCTTCATACCTTGTCCTGAAAAAAAATGCCTCGCTTGTATAGCGGTGAAAACGATATCCTTCAGTCAAACATTTCAGACTTTGAAACTCCCATCTGCTGCCATCATAAGAGCCAGGAATTATGTGTGTCACAATTCTACAAACATAGGCCCAAAACAAAATGTGCCGTAGGTTTTTCTGCTTGGAACCCATATGTCACGTTGCCTTTAGGAATGCTTACTAGTCAGCATGGCGAGCCATAAGGTATATATAATTTATTCGTTGACTTAAACTATGAAGTAGAAAATAGTTTGTTTCTTTCTGATTGAAAAATATGCCATTTACATAAAGGTTTCTTAATTACAATTTTAATATTAAGAGAGTTATAAGACATAGAAAAAATGCGTTTTGAGCTCCCAGCGAATGCGGTAAAAATCATCGAGACTGTTCAATAACACTAAGAGATACAAAGATACAAATCTACGGCAAAGTTAGTGGGCAAGGAGGTGCAAACGTGAAGTATATGTGCTATACGAAAAATGTTTGAAAGAAATCTAGATCTGTAAATGAAATATTATCAAAAGCTTTAATTGTATATTTGATAGGCAACCAAATAAGACGACTTTCCTTTTGGTTGTCATCACAGACAATATTGTTGATGAATTTGTTTCATTTATTCTGTCAGATTGGAAGTGAAACGTTATCGCAAAAATACTGCCAGCAAAGAAGCATCTGGATGCACTTTCGTCAAAACCCATCGACATTAATTCAATAGATGACATTCCAAATCACCGCCTTGGATCTTAAAAATGCGCAGTTAGCTTACACTTATGGGCTTTTCTAAGTCATTGGAGTCCATAGTACGGGTAGAACATCAGGTGAAACTATCATTTATGCTTGTACTGATAACACACACACACACACACACACACACACACACACATATATATATATATATATATATATATATATATATATATATATATATATATATATATATATAAAACTTCCAAGTTGAGTACAGTTAGAACTGATTATCCAGCTAATTATCAAACTGAAATTTTAGCAACTAAACTCACTTGGACAGAAACTGCTTCTTACAGTATTAATGCCACTGCAACTACAGCCCAGTGGAAGCAACTCCAACTTCGTTAAACTGGACTGATGTGCCATGCATGGAAACTGACCACTGTGACCATCTTTGCCATTGACTATCAGGTGTAATTCGTGGTTTCCACGGGTTCTTTCCCCGTAACGTACACAAATGCTTTAAAAAAGAAACTATGAAAATCATTTACATACATACATACATTGATACATACATACATACATACACACATACATACATACATACAAGAATACATACAAACATACATCCTGACGTCATTGATGAAAACTCATAATGAGCCATGGTTACCTACCCACTGTACCTGTTCTTTCGGTAGTCAATGTTGTGATAGATATAGATAGAATTCCTGTAAAAGAAAGTTCTTTTGAATGAATAATATTTGCTACTATTGCAAATTATTTAAATCAGGACATATAAGGAAGAATGCATACTTTCTAAATGGGAGATACAACTTTCTGCATCCGTTTCGCAATAATTTATTTAAACTCCATGCGACAAATGAATTGAATATAATCCAGCGTTACACAACCGCATATAACAGCCTAATTAGGATCATACTTGATGTAATGGACAGAGAGTTCTTTTGACTACGTGGGAATAGATTGTTTTACTTAATATAGCATGTATTCACATAAAAGTGAATATTAATGTATTAGAAGCATATGATACTCTTACCGATCAGACATTCTTTATTTTCTAAAATGTACTAACAACTATTAATTGTTACAGCTGTTTAGATATGTAATGTGACGCACCGAGTATAAGATTTGAAGTGCACGTATATTACCCTTAAACTTTACCAGTATTTAAGTCTTTATACCCTGGAACGTAAAGATCTAAACATTTGCTAATCTTTTAAGCAATGATTGTTTATGGTAATTTCACACTGAAATGGAAAAAAAATGAAATTTAAAAGAACAGGGAAAGGCTAGTGTTATAAATAAACTTTTGAAATAAAATCGGAATTTTATTGTCATGAAAAAGTCTAGCGAAACAAAGATTAATGTATAAAGAAGGTAATGTGTTTATGTGGTTGCTGTACTCGGGAAAATTCTTGGAAAACGAATATTATTCAAACTGTACAATTTCGAGGTGTCGTACTGTTATATGAAAAAGGTGATAGGAGGAGATATGTAATAACTATACACGGTATATTCAATTCATATCACATTAAGACAGCATAGTTTTGTACAAACAATGGACCTTGTTTTGTATTAAATATTAACGTATAAATTATCTGACGTCTGAATACAGATTGTTCCTATATTTTAAATATGATCTAAAATCATAGATCAAAAGAAACGCTTGTATGGTCTATTGTTTCTTAAATGTATTATCTCATGATTGATCAGATCAGTTACTTGCCTGGCAAGGTCTGAATTCGAAGTGACTAATACATTGACTTTAATGTTTAAGATAATATATGTAAAGATTACTTGCCAAAATTGTCAAGTCATATCAGCTTGAGTGTGATTAATTTATATATAAATTACATATAAAACGATCAAAGCATAAATGGGAAATGCCTTTCAAAACTCTCATTGTTTAAAATGATTTAAAACATTGTTGTAAACATTACTAACAAATAGCAGCACATAATTTTGAATTGTAAGACAGCATGTCCTGCCCAGCTGATTAATTCAATTTTAAGTTTACAATACACATATCTGTCTTTTTGATGCAATGTATTCATTCAACTTTCATTTCTAGAATGCAAAAGTTTCAAACAGAATTTCTCATCAATTTATGAAATAGGTTTTAGAATCATTAACGTTAATGCCACCAAACCAATTTTCGACATTTATAATAGGACTAAAATGAGAAGAGGCTGTTCGCTATTCTTGGATTAAAACATGGATTGTAGAATGTGCTCCTTGCTAAATATGGGAGAAGCTGTCAGTTTCAATTGGTGGCAAAACTTTTAAACTATAGATATAATTTAAAATCCATGCACAAAAATAAATTAACCAATTAGTCCAACAGTATCTATACATTGATCAGTTGACATAAAATCTGATGACGCCGTCGTTAAGCAAGACTGTCTTTAAAATCATAATTATCATACGTATAGAACGAATGTCTTAATCCCTATAGACAGTCCTAATTCACTCAAGTAGCACATGTTTATTCTACATTTATTAGATACATTATTCATACATACATACATACATACATACATACATACATATGATCTAATCCTAACTGGCCAAAACAGCCTACCAGAACAGGATATCGCATTGCACTCCCGTGAGTCATAACTGTGACCTTCGCAATCTGAATTCACGCCAGTGTTACACATTCTTTCTCTGGTCTGGAAACCTCCACCGCAACTATGTGAGCAAACCGACCATGGGGACCATTCATTCCAAACTTGAAAATATTCACAAAATGTAAATAATATTACAATGTCTCAAGGTCCTTACAATTGACATCGTTTAAAAAACAGAAACTGACGATTCCGACAGTTCGTACCAGCATAAGGTTCACATTTAAATTATTACCGGCTTCATAGTAGCCGCGATGCAACCGTTTCACAGAAAAGCACTGTTTATCAATAATTCATGTGTTACGAGACAATAGTCTTAAACTATTTAACAGAAAAGAGCATAAACCAAAATATTCAATAAATATTTGTTTTCTTACAAGACAATGTGAAAATTTAAAAAATACTTACTGTATTGTGAATTAAATCACAAATAGTCCCAAAAGTTCTATCACAAGTCCAAATATATGAATTTACAACTGACTTCCAGCGGTATTCCAAGTATATACCGATATTGAATGTGCTTATATGTCTCAAGTCTAGAATACGCTAATGTGTTAATGACCTGGAGTGTGATGTTGTGCTAAGGCTTTTGATGCATCGCAATAATATAATCCAATATGTCCTTGTCTGAATTCACTATAATTTTAATTAATGTTCCAGTTCAAGACTATTGGTTAGCATTTATTTTATTCCAGAGAATAATAATTTGAATAAATTAATCCGAAAAATTATAAAACGGAACACAAACAATAGAATGATTCTGTTTCAGATGTTATGGTAAGAATGAGTAATTTTTAGATAAACAAGATTTTAAAACCGCTCTAATTGACCAAGGTCGCAAATACCATTTTCTGAAAATAAACACTTAATGATAATTTTCCTTTCTTGAAGATTCTAAGGTCAAAACCAAGACTATATCTTTAAAACTCAAATTCAGGCAAACATGTTTACATTAATATTAGCTACGTATTATGTTCTTTACAAAATAAATATCACTGGTCAGGTACACTATCAACTTGAACTTGGACAAGGTAAGGCACAAAATACAGATATACATAATATACAGTCATTACGAAAAGCCAACATATAATACTAGTTAAATATATATAACACCTGTATGTTAGAATTCACGTGAGGTGTTTGATGATTGGTACACAGTGTATACAATGCCAGCAAAATCTTAATGGCGTCTACATTTTCATGTATGCTGAAGAACCAATTGTTCCCATTTCCATAGGAGAAGACGCATGTATAATATTTGCTTTAAGCGCATTGTTTATGGACATTTTCTCCAGTATTATGAACAATTTGAATATATGTTCATACTTATGAATAAAGGAACAAGCTAACAATCAGAATTTTGTAGACAAAATTAACAAATATGTCCGCAATTCCTTAAAAATGAGGTCATACATTATAAACTGTTATGACTAGCGAAAGTAAAATACCTTGAATCTCTTATATGAATAAACCGTCTTTCCATTTACAATAGCGTAATAGTTTTATCCCAGATGTATTTGAAGCAGTTTCCATCTTTAAAAAGGACACTTAGCAAACAAGACATTATCGAACACAAATTAAATTTTGTCAACCTAGTCATAATGTTTGAATGCCTTTGACCAGTTTATTTATAATTATTTTGCTGAAATTTATACAAATGGTCGTATATACCTAAACATTATCCCAATCGATGAAAAGATGCACGATAAAACTGAATTAAAGTGTACGTGGTAAACAGTTGCTGAAATTGAACTGATGCGATAGATGAAAGACATCGTCACATTGGACCTAAACACATACACACACCGGCGCAATTACAAAACAGCCTCCCAACGGTTTCAGCTAATCAAGCTCTTAATTAGGAGTGAAACAAACCTATGTGAAGACAACAAACACTAAGCATAAAAGCTGACAGAAATACCTGGTTTATTATATATTTGAATGCTATGGAGAACAAGCAATCATGTTGTATAGTGGAGTAATGGATTTAGAATAGCTGAAAATCGGTGTTTAGAGCTAGCTGGATGTCTATCAAGAAACATATTTTCAAGATAAATCAAATAATCTGTTCTTTCACTTGGGGATTATATATATATATATACTTTGTATTGTGCGATTGACCTTTGTCTTTAAATGAGTGTAAGAGTTTCTAAACGACAAATTATCTAAGTTATAGAAAAGGAATTAGAGCTAAGAAAGAAGTAAATGCTGATGCAGATAGAAATTGAAAAGAAGAAAAAGAAATGCATGAAGGGATAGAATAATATGAAATGCAACTAGGAGTAAAATTAGAACTTGTTTGGCGGAAAGCACTCCTTCCTTTTACACACAAGCTCAGTTCTGATATTATCAGAAATGTAAAGTTAATGCCCATTTTCCATGAAAAAGAAGTTGATCAATATGTTTTTCATTTTGAGAAAAGTGCAATGGACTTTCATATTATTGCTGCTTATGATGGGGTTAAGGAATATCTGTTGAAGGGTTATGAGTTGGTACATGGGGCATATTGAGAAAACGTTAGGGATTGTAGGGCCAAAAAGTAGACAATTTCGCATGGGAAAAATAACGATTGTTTGATGGGTTATCTGCAGCCAAGAATATTCTTACAGATTATGAAAAAGCTCAGATTAAACGAAGACTTCAAAAATTCAATCGGCAGTAATATCATGATCTATCTTGATGAGACAAAGGTGGAAACTTTGGAAGATGCTGCTTGTACAGCCAACGATTATTCCTTGACACACAAGCTTTCATTTGTCTGTAAGTTATCCTCTTAGCAGTTTTAGTAAAACAAAACCAACTCAGTCTCATACAAGTACTTCCAAGTCTCAATCTGGCACAAATTTGGGGAATCAATCTAATTTTAAGAAAAATAGGCGCGTTATTTCTGACTGTTACAGTTTGAAAAATAAGCAACAAAATAAAGACAACTGTATTCCAAATACTCCTACTTCAAGGAGGTAAAGGTCATCGGCAAGAATAAATATAAATCTATTTACTGAGTCAAGCAAACCCAAGTATGATTTTATTATGGCGATTTATTAACTATGTCGATAGGTTCTGTATCACATTTTGGTGATTCTGACAAGCCTATTGCTTCTAAAATAAACGGACACAGGATCTTTACGGAGTCTTTAATTATCACCTGCTTTGCCGTTGTCTGAGAAGTCTTCTTCTAGTCAGTGTTTTTATTCAGGGATTAGAGGTAGTTCCTCTCGAATGTGTCAATTTGTCATTTGATTTATTCTTATGAAATCTTTCCAATCGAGGGTATTCATTTATTACTAGACAGTGACCTAGCTGAAAAAATAGTTGTGAGTAATCCACTTGTAACTGACAAGCCTTGTTTGCATCAAATGTCGATCCTTTTGAAAATGAAATTACTGCTTTATTCCCTGATTCTGCCGTTACTAGAGCTGTGGTTAATAGAGCTCTTAAAAATGATGTTGATCAGGAAATTATACCTTTTCCTGACACAATAAGAGGCACGTATTTTGATGAAGTCACCTTTGCACATAGTATTTATCAATCAAGAGGTCTTAATCATAGTGATCTGATTTTTACAACTCATTATCTTTGCTATAATCAGGTTGACCAAAGACAATCACTTGCTGTCGAACATGAATAACATTATGGGATCTCCTGTTTATTTTTCAGAGGGCAATCAGCGAAACTGAAGCCACACGGGTACCGTTTTTTATTTTGTGAAACACAGGGAACGTATGAGAAAATGGAGATTGCCTGCGGTACCCGCACGTGACGAGTAGTCATTGAGCTATCAAAATGTTGTTCCTAAAGTCATATTGACAGGAAACTCGAAGCCTAGCCCATGAAACTCCTTTTGCTGGTTATTTAGGAGTCGGAACGAATTGTTACAAGATATTGAATCATTTTTATTGGTCTCAGATTAAAAGTGATATTTGTCACACTTGTCACCTAAGGCTCATCTGCAACCTATTCCTGCATTTAAGAAACAATTCAGCAGAATAATTGCAGACTGTGTCGGTCCCATATATACGACCAAGTCAGACAACCAACACTTATTGAACATAATATATGCATCCAAAAGATTTCCAAGGGAAATTCACCTGAGGAATATTAAAAATAAAACCATTCTACAAGATTTGATCAGCTTTTTTTCCACTTATTGACCTTCCATAAATCTGTCAAAATTGACCAAGGATCAAATGTATTGTCTGGAATGATCACTAACACTCCTGGGACACGAAATCAGAAACACCTTTGCCATATAAATGTGTCAAAGAATTATATTGATGGAGATAGCCCTGTTAATCATTCAGTCAATTCAGTTGTACCTGTCCCAATCGGTTTGGACTTAAACGTAAGCTTGCAATCGGACCGAAATTACTTTGGTGTAACCAATATTCGGAATTCAAAATTACTGAATAATATACACCAGAAATTTCACACCTACAGCCATAAGAAAAGAGTGAACTCATACAGCTATCACGTGAATAAGAGCACTTGTTTCCAAATAAGAATAATTAAAATAGGCCATGACATTGAAACTGCAAATTCTACGGCTGCAAAACATCCTACAGGATGACTCCTTTCAGACAGAAATATTTGAAAAACAGTTTAGTATTTGCTGTAGAATGATTTCGTAAAACCATGTAAAACGAACTAAAATTAATTGTATTTTACCATGTGTTATAGTTCTTACACCAGAAAATATGTTCATCATGTGGACCGACCACAGAAAAGTGAACAGTGTCACTAAAAACAGATCCATTTTCAATGCGAAGAATCCATGACTACATTGACAAAATTGGAAATGCAAAATATGTCATAAGTTTGAAATTTTTATTTCACTCACATAAAGAGAATAATGAAATTTCGGCATTGTATTTCCTGATGGGCTTTATCGATATAAAGTAATGAAGTTCAATACGAAAGTTTCTCCTTCAAGTTTCTAGCGTTTAATGAACATGATTACCTCTCGTCTTGATAATTGTAAACCTTACAAAGAACACGTGATCATCTACATAATACTTGGAAGGGTCACATGGAAACCAATCGGGAATTTTTTGATCGCCTCACGGATGCAAATTCCACAATTAAATTCGGTTAAAATTAGTTTTGTCCTGCTTTTGTTATATTTTAGAAGATATTGTGAGACAGAGTCAATTTAAACCTACAGAAGTTAAGATCAAGGCTATAATTTTTAACTATTTGAAACTAATATCAATTCAATTCCTTCTTATTATATCTAGCAATCACAATCCTCTTACATTCATTAAGAAAATGAAAGGCAACAGCCAGAAATTGTTAAGGTGTAGTTTGAAGTTGCAGGAATTCAAATTTGTTATCGGGCACATCAAGGGAAGGATAATCTACTTGCAGATGTCGAGAAGTAGTATATTGCTTGATGAATATTTTGTGTCATTCATTTTACACCGTTGTATATCCTTCTAATTATTATAGCAACATGTATAATTGACTAATATTTGAAAGAAAGCAGTATTGTATAAACTTTCGTTTCCTTTATGAGGGCAGGTATTATCTATCTATCTATCTCATCTTTATATATATATATTTGTATTGTGTGATTAATCTTTGTAGATAACTGAGGGATGGAGTTTGGGCATACATTTCTAGTGTATTGTTTTGTGTAAACAACAGATCACATAGCTAATATTTGTCTATGATTTTAGATTAAGATTATTAATATTGGAGGTAAACATGTTTACTTGGGTTTGATTTCAGGACATTGGCATTATAAACGGATATGACGTACATTTATCCCTTCTATTCAACCTAGCCATTCATGTGTTTAATTTCCCCACGTAAAGGTCTATGTGATGTATCCTACGATGGTGCTTTGTGGACAGCAAATATGGTGCACTTTGTTGTATATGAATGTAACCAAAAGAGTGATGATGGGAAAAAGGGTTATTTCCTTTTTTGAAAGACCCTGTTTACCACAAAAAAGTGGATTCAAGTGGTGGGATCGAATAGGGTGAGGGATGGCAAAGTTGTATCATTTATGCCGGATTATAGTCAATTTGGCCCAAAGACAATTCGGTCCAACTCGAAAGACAATTCGGCCCAACTTGACAATAGTTTAAACAAGTTCTTTTTCTTCAAACAACAAGTAGATTCTATGTAAGATAGGTTTTAGGAATAGATTTAAGGAAAAAAAAACTAAATTTAAACAAACTATTTTGATATTCTTTCAAAGAAAATAATCATACTTTCTAACGTACATATATATGAGAGAAAACACAAACTGACATATCTTGTTCGTTTTAATTAAAATATTTATATACATTTTTTATGCTAAAAAATATATGCATCTGTACAACGATATTCTCAATTTAAGTCTTCCGGTCAAATTATCAATATTGATTTATAAAACAATAATACTTAACAGATAATATTCTACAGAGTACATTTTTCTAAGAGTAGTGTACATGAGATATTACAACAAATATATTTAATATTAGGCTTCAGGTTGTAACACTGCTGCATATAATACACATTCGATTACACATGAGAGAGAGAGAGAGAGAGAGAATAAAAAATGTTGAGCATTTTGTCAGTGTTTAGTTGCTGCAATATGAAGCTCTTACAAGTTAATTTTATTGTTTGTTTTTATTTTAAAGTTGTCTTATTGTGTACGCGCGTAAATTAAAAGCTTGTCATTACTAGTCAATATCGTCATTCATATTTGCTCCATTATTCATTACAAATAAGAAAGGAAATAATTTTGTGTTGAATTTGTTCCCCCCTTCACGGTACAAAATAAAATTGATAAACGTACACTTATTTGAAAATAAAATGAAAGAAACTAACCTTGCATTGTTATCATTTATTCCTTCTTTTTTCATCATGAGAAATTTATTTTAAAAAATATATCCACGATCTCAGGATATGTAGAGGATGCGGGCTTGCGTATGCATCCCTACTGTAGTGTGTATCGCTTATGTCAAATAACAAAATCGCGAAGAGACGAAAATAGCACCCGATTGTTTGAAGGGACCTACCATTCACGCATGATAAGTTACAATGTGCAAACTGACCAAGACTGTGTTGTATCTAGGTTAACTATACGACGGTATCTCGCAAATAAAAATCATTATTTTAAAATACATTCACTGTGAGTGCAAATGATAATCTTTTCGCTGGCATGGGTTACAAAATTATTATTAAAGCAAGTTATTGTTGTGTATACTATTTGCCCTGTAAAGATCAATTATGATTACATATGGCAAACAAATCAAAGCCCTGGTGATGAATAAACGCAACTGGCAGCAGCAATAAACTCCTTGCTTAAACTTACCGACAGGATATCAAACAAAAAGGTTATTTTATTACAAAGCAAACCATCCCCGGAATCTGACTTTGGTATCATTTAAGTGTGTCGAATTTTTCTTATGAAGTCGGCCGACATAAGGAAGTCAAGTCTGGTTCCTTTGGATTCTTTTAAGTGTGCCGATTTCTATCTTTTTAAAGTCCGCCGACAAAGGGAAGCCAGCACTGATTCCATTTTACCTGTATTAACGGGTAATTTTATGAACTGAAACAATAGAACAGTTTTGAAAGCGACAGAATCTAGTGCGTCGTGCACGCATATCGATATAAGGCTGAACAGGAAATTAGTTTTCAGTAGAT